>CM041794.1:3793016-4022187 GCA_023376895.1 Aspiorhynchus laticeps
ATTTATATTGAAATCGATCATGTGTAAATAGAAAGGCTATTGTACTCTGTTTACTCAGTTGGATAACGTGGTTAAAGTCAACACCACTGCAATGCGCAAAAGCCCATTATGGATGGTGGTGAACTATATTTGACTGTCTGTCCTCTCAGTGCTGGGGGTTGTTGAAGCTACACAATCCCATCAGAATCACCTCTGAGAGCCCAGATGAAAAGCATCGTGAGAAGTGCAGTGGATGAGCTCTGTATGATTCACAGCACGATTGGCAACAATGCAAGATGCCCCTGATTGAACACGCATGAGACTAGAAGTGTTTGGGCTTGGAAATAAAACAAAAGCCCAAGTATGAGTCCTGTCTATTAATCAATGCAAACTACAATAATGAATGTGTGCTCACTGTGTAATGCACTTGTCTTGGTATACATGTATATTTTAATTTAATATAATACTGTTCACATGAGCAAAAACAGGAAATGCTATTGCATAACAAGCACTCAGTACGGAGAGCAGTGTTTGTTTTGAATGCATTAAATTTTGATATAATGATTTAGGTCCTAATCAAACTTCTGATCTTTCACGAAGAGCACGAATCTAGCTTGGACCACTGGGATATAAAGCTCTGTAGAAATGCTTGGATCTGATTTTGTCTGTTCTTCTAAATTGCATTAGTATTTACTCACGACCCTGTACAATAACACTCGGTTACTGAAGTGGTTTGTATTCTTGCTGTATGTATTTGACAAGTAATTTGTATTCATAGCAGAATCTGTACCGAAGCTCTTAGAAACACCAGAACACTTCTCATGAGACTCAGTGGATTTCCTGACAAAGCATTTGGCTTACGATGCTTTTGGAGCAGTGCACACACAATTAAATGCAAGTGGCATCAATGGCGGCATACGTAACTAAAAAGTTCACGAATTAATATGTTCTTATTAATTAATTCTTACTGAATTAATATGTCTTTTTTTATTATTTGAATGGGGAGAATCACAGTGTAATGCAATGGAGTTGAACAAAATAGATTTCAAATTTCAAATATTTTTAAACAAACAGTAAAAGAATCTTTCAATTTCAGTAAAAGCAAGAATTTGACAATTCCCATGAAAATATTCTGCAATATACATATTCTACATTCTGAAAAAACGAGAATTTAAGTAACTTTAAGGTCTCTAAGTAACATGAAAAACAGTAAATAGCTAACCATAATGTGTCATAAATTCAAGAGCGCTATAATATAAAACAATTTTTCCATCCAAGCTACTACAGCAGCAAAAATGGCAAATTGTTCCTGGGCTTTTATGTAGCAAACTCGCGCCCTGCTGACCTGTAAATCATTTGCAACAATGTGCTATTAAAAAAGCCTGTCTCTGCAGACCTTTCTGATCCAGGTTGGTCCCCTTTCCTTCCATTTATAGAAGCATCTAGCATCACTACAATACCTCCCAAATGCAATACAGCAATTACCTGTGCAAGGGATTGTGGGGGCTGAGATAACCCATTGTGATGATATCACTTGATCATTCTGTTCAGGAACATGGGCACACACATACAAATGATTTCAAATTTTTTGCTCTTTTTAGATCTGCCTGGTTTATTTGCACATTTATGGGCATTCAGATCCACGTTCTCCAGTATGATTTAAGAATGAATCAGAGAGCATCTTGTGCTTCAATGAAAGCAAGAAATTATGACGATACAATTACTTCACAACAGAAATAGTTCAGAATCTTGCATTTTGAATGCTGAATCTTGAATTTTATAAATTGATACAATTTATAATAATTTATAATGAATAAAGGTTTATTTAGTTTGTTTGTTTAAATATAAAAAGATTAGACATGCCAAATATATTTCATCACACTATAATAATATTAATAATAATAATTTGAGTATTTACTTAAAAAGGAAATAATTTTAACAAAAATTATTGGAGTAAAATATTTCAGTGAACCTCAAAACGTCATTCTTTGTAAATAATTGTGAAATTTACAAGCAATTTCTGAGTAAAAATTGTTTCTACACTATTTGTAACAGTCTGTAACAGTCTAATAAGTAATAATCTTCAAAAAATTACTTTTTTTTATTTACAGTGGTGATAATCTTAATATGCCCTGCAAGAAAGGGTTAAGCAGATTAATCTATACCATTCTTGTCCTAGAATGACATTCTTTTGTTTCAGAGCACTTCCCTGTTTTCCTTTTTGATTAAACAATCGATGAGAAGAAATTATTCTGGCTGCCTGAAATAGGCCTGATATATAGATCGTGGCACTATGTTATTAAATATTAATTTAAGAAAAAGCTTTGTCTTTGTTTGCTTCACATATTTCCTCTTCATTATATCAAGACGAGGCAGCAAACATCGTCTGTCGGGTGAACAGGTTTACTTTTCCCTCCCATATTGATCGGCACACATCTGTGCTAATACACTTCAACCGACAAGGCCAATCATCACCTTACTATGTTCATGTGCTTCCATGCGGATTTTAAACTTAGTCGTGTGACCCTCTCCGGTTTAGTGGTTAACGTCATTGCTGGCATTGTAGCCCATTAATACGGCACATTAAACCAGCAAACACATCATAACCACATGGCCGCTCAAACCCAAACACACTGTCAGTATGGTTGACTACGCTGTGTTGACACTAGTGACGCAAATCTTACACATTTGGCCCTACAAGGGAAGGCTTTGTTATGATGATTAAACCTCATTGTATGCAGGTGAGTTTCTCGGGGGGGGGGGTTTATTTGTGTCTCATGGGGTTTATTTGTGTTTGGTAGTGAGAGCATGTTTTAAGGGAGCAATAAAAATGTAGATTTTACTGACCTATAGTATTATGTATTACTCAACAAGTCCCTATTGGACACTGATTGTTAACATTTTATCAAATTATTGGCTAAGTATAGTTAGCCAAGAGCCAAATGTTTTTATTTACAACAGTAATATAGAGTCCAAGAAACCTGTTCTTTTGAAATGTGAATTAAAAAAAATGTGAATTGTTTTGTGTTTGTATGCATGCCTTGCCCTAAATACACTCTGGCCTCCAGGCAATAAAAAAAAAAAAAAACATGCATTTTCAAGTAAACCAGGATACATACATTTAATCTGAGTCCTCACTGTACAGGCTTGCCAGTTCTGCATAACAAAATCATCCCAATTGGTACACAAAAAAAGTAGTTAAATCACGTTCTGGGGGGAATGGCTATCAAAATCACTCCAAATTCACATTCTGGGGGGGCCAAAACCCTCCTTCCTGTGGTTCCATGTGTGTCAAAATCGCATTCCGGGGGGTGGTGGTCTTCACTAAAAGTGGCCCAATTCCACAGGAAAACCATAGACTTGGCAACATGGCAACACTGTTAAATCAAATTAATCAAATCACTTTTATTGTCACATCACCACAGCACGAGTGCCTTGGTGAGTGAAATTCTTGAGAGTGTGCTCCAGACAGTGCAAAAAAACAAAACAATTTACATATAGACAGTACATATTTACAATGTTACTGTACTGTATCCCAGTTACTGTACTGTAAACCCAGTTACTGTATCAACTGGGAATTGATTAGCTTGTGAAAGTGGGGAATTGTTAGTAGACCAATTCACTGTTTGCAAACACTGATGACGTTTTTTGTGGCGCTATCTGGTGGCAGAAAATTATGGTTTTCAAGTAGCAGTCAATGGAGCCATGGAATAAAAGAATTAAAAAAAATAATGTAAATTTAAGTTTATATATCAAAATTCTGATTTTATTCTCACAATTCCGAGATTGCATATCACAATTCTGATGAGGAAAAACAACTCGTCATTCTCTCTTTTCCCCTCGGCACAGAATCATGAGTTTATATCCCACACTTCTAGCATTTTTTCCCTCAGAATTGACAAACTTACTATTGTTGAGTTAAATTGAGTCCGAACTAGGAGATATAAACTTGCATTTGTGAGAAAAAAATCAGAATTGTGAGATAAAATAAATAGATGTAATGTAAAATGTTAATAGTAATAGGTTTAAATAATATTTCATGCTGTAACTGTAGGGCTAATATGTCCCCTATGATTTTACCCATTTCCCTTCACTTGTTACTAGTATTTAATAATAATAAATAAAAGAACGCTAAACAGAACTCACAATGCAACTTAACATGGTGATATTATTTGATAAATTTGATTTACTCATGTGTACTGCAATCTACCAGTTTAATAGGTTATTCAGAATAAAAAATGGTGAACCTCTAGTGTCTGTGGCAGTTACTTCCCTGATAGTTTGAGCGTGAGGAAGGAAAATTATTTCTTGTACATCCTGGAATGAAATAATACAAAACATCACATTAAAAAAAAAAAATCCTGATTACTTCCTCATAATGACACTTTGATTGTATTCCGTGTGTTTAGTGTTGTGTTGTTACTTACATTTGCCTTATTTCTTGATGTATCCTCAAGGGTCACCATAGAGAGGGAACTAAACAAAGCCATTAAGACAGATAGAGGATAAATATGGCAGTTCACTGGAACTGGATCATTGCACTCACCTCTAACCCAAATCAAAGAAAGCACAGAGCATAATTGGTACACCTGAGTTACATAATGCTCTTCCTGTCAAAACAATATTTCCTTTTTAGTAAGAGGCCATCTAAGCCACAGAAATACTATAAGTCTGAAAATATGCATAGTAGGGAATGCAAATCTGCTTTAAGCAATTATAGTCAGTCAACATGAAATCAAAATCCACACTGTTTTTAATGTTCGTTCCTGATCTTCATGCGTGTGTGAATCATCAGTGCATGCTTTTCTAAAAAAGAAAACAATAAGTTGCAATAAGCATTTGTCAAAATCTATTAACTTCTGAAAAAAATATATATTTTCCGCTGACACCAACAAGCCATTTTTAACACCTCTGACTTCATTCTAGTATGCATGGCCAATCAATCTCAAACGGAAAAAAAAAATAAAAAAATAAATCAAGCCATGTCCTACATTTATTCTCACTCAATAACAGTTTTACCCAGAAATGTGTGCAAAATATGTGTTTCATGTTGATTTCAAACAAGAGCATTTATATGAATGAGCATTAATTGAATGTATGGTTTGCAATAGTTCATATACTGGAAATATACACTTTCATTAAGTATACTTAATGAAATATTTAGTTTATTACTTTTGTAATACATTTATTCCAAAAGCATAAAGTATTTACTTGCAGCATATAATTTATATCCTAAAAAAGGCACATTCTGAGTCATTGAAAAGTGATATGTACAGCTGAGAAAGCATATCCAAATGAAACCCTGGAACAGATGATTCAACCATGCCTGAAACACAATCTTCTAAAGCTGCACTTCTTTTTTATGACATTCTATTATACACACTGTAATATTCACTGGATTATTCAGCACATTTCCCCGAGTACACCACCAGATTTGAGACATACATTACTGTTTGACCTCCAGAGGTAAAGGTTGCTCTGAAATATCCAGGATAAACAACATGCTAGAAAGCTGCCAGTGAAGGACAGTCTGTGAACTTCAAGATTCAAAGCCAACATTGTGGCAGATATCTCTGTTGCCAAAGGGAGTGTGATAGCATCTCATGGATATTCATGTGGGGAAGAAGGAGATAACAGGCAGATTTATAGTGCAGTGTGGTATACTCGTTTGAGTTTCGAGTGAAATCCATCCACAGGGTTGGTTGATATTCCTGTAGCATTCAGCTGTGCTAATCCATACATCTAAAGGCTATGTACTCAAACCTTGCCATAGCTGCACTGCTAATAGCAGCCCTGCTGTCTCTAAGCCTTTCATGATTGCAGCCAAGCTGACGAGACCAGGTTTGTGATGATCCACAAAGGCCGATTCAGTCCTCACAACAAAACCGCTATCTACCATTTCAGAGAACCTGGTACTTTCCAACTCATGTTTGATTCATGAAGCAAGACTCTCATAGAATATCAAGTGACTGTGTGAATTTAACATTTACATTAATATCCTAATAAGGAGTGTTTTTCCAAAAAGCATCACTTGTCAACTATGGTCAGTTGTTACCAGCATCGTTCAGCAATTTGGTGTTTCCTGAATCCATAGTTGAAACAAACATATGCAAACAATATCACAAACATATGGATGGATCTACAGCTCTCAACCTGTGGTTAGAAGCATGGTTTCTTGTTAGTATGACATGTAAGGAATAGTGTACATCCAGCCGGTTGTTATCACTGAAAAAAGCCAGACAGGCCTATCAGCAGCCCGACACCAAGTATGAAACGAGAGAGTGAGTCCGCGATACTGGGATGACATAATTAAATATTTGTATAGTGAATATTGATTTAAGTTCTAATATTTTATTAGCCACCCAAATGCAAAGCTTCCACAAAGTAAAAATGTTCCCAGCAAGCGAATAGCTCTGACTGCAGTTACCCGGATGTGTTGTTAATTTGACCCGGTTGTTATTGGGGAATAACATACCTCGGAATTTGGTGACTGACCAATCAGAATAGAGTATTCCGCAGAGCCACGCAATAAATGGGCTTAAATATATCTTGAGTAAAATAAGCAAGCTAACATACAGGACAATCTAGTTTGTTAAAGGGGTCATGAACTGCCTCTGTTTTTTTATTTTGTACTGTTCTCTGAGGCCCACTTATAATGTTATCAAGATTTTTACATCAAAAAGTATCACAATTTAGAAGGCTATAGGCTTAATAGGCTATTTTCTGTTCTGTTTTTAACCCCCCTCATCAGAACGCTCTGTTTGAACAGGCATGGAGGATTGTAGACTCAGAAGTAAACGCCCACTGCTATGATTGGCTAATAGTCGTGTCTGTTTTGGCAGTCCACACCTTCACAGATGGACGCTGCTGGGATTAAGGTTAAAAACGTTTAAATAATCAGTTTATATGAAGCAATCTATTTAACAGACAAAACAATAGTGATCACGTAATAAAAACAGTTGCTCACACTTGTGTTGTCACACTTGCAACATTACTGTCAGATCCAATATAGTCGGCAAAGCATCGTCTTTTAGTTTCAATCTTTCTGAAAATCCTGTGTTGAATTGTGCCATGTTTGTAAATGAATCCACGGCAAAATGAAATGAACAAAGGACCGAGTTCTTACTGACGCAGTACGCGGTCTGGACCTTCATTAAAAAGGAAGTTCATCCACTCTTTCCTCACGTTGGGATCAGAAGGAAGGCAATGTAAAGACTTTTTTTTTCACAACTTTGCACTGCACAGTGTCTCGTCTTCTCGTCAGTCAAATTTTACTCATCCTTTTTAAAGACTTTTGGCCCCGTCTGCCTTCCAAATGAATGAAGAATGTGAGAAAGAAACAGGTAGACAATTTCTTCAACAGTGCATCTTACTGTGGTAGAGAAGCAGTGATTTTTGTATTTGTTTGGGAAACGCACACCTGATTACATTTATTTGCTCTGCTGATTCTTTTCCAAAGTGATTTCCGAGCACAAAAGAGTAATAGGAATGTAACTCTTGAAGAATCAGTGAAACACTACAAGCATGGAACAACAGTTGTGAATTTATCAGTTACACTCAGTGTTGGGCTAGTTACTCAAAGAATGTAATGTATTACTCATTACTAGTTACTCCTTTCAAAAGTAATATTGTTACTTTACTTATTACTTTCTGTCAACAGTAATTAGTTACACTACTAGTTACATTACTCTTTCTTCATGCTTCACAGAAGTTGTAACTGTGTATCTTCCACATAAATGTTACTAACAACATATTTCTGCCTCATCATTTGACCAAAATCCACATTGTATCACAGTCAGAAGTTATTACAAACACTCAATAATTAATAGTGTCATTCAAGTAGAAGTGTTGTATTAATCTCATTAATTGTCATGTGTAGCTTGAAGCTAATTGTAATTGCTCCCTTATCCATATACGTTTATATTTCATGTATTTTATCAAATCTCATAAGTTTGTAAGAAACTGTTTAATTTTCCAAAAATACTTTTAATTCTAGTAATATAATGTACCACATGCTGATCAGAGGGATGTAATGAGTAAAGTAAAGCCACAACAGTGCTCAGATCATGTGCGAGTCGTGAAAATTATGAAAATAAAACTAGAAATTATTTGATTGTTGGATTTTAAATCAGCGGGGTTTCGGCATCAAAAGTAACTAAGTAACTAAGCTGTTTTATGGATAGTAACTGTAATATTATTACTGAAATCTTATTAGTAACTAGTTACACTACTAGTTACTGCAAAAAGTAATATTATTACAGTAACTAAGTTACAGTAACTAGTTACTGCCCAACACTGGTTACACTACAGACTAGACCTTGATACCTAGGCAAACGTTTAGATATGCTGAGATTAGAAGATTTTGAAAGGTTTCTAGTGAGGTAGAGTACACTTTATACCCTGTAAATGGCAGACCTTTTCTTCTAAAGGCTAATTCAAATACACCAACAAACAGCGGTTGTTGGGTTTGGTAAGATCAGTGTGCTAACTCTGTTGCCATTTGTTGGTGTTTGTTTTCACCGACCGAACATGTTCAGTCATGGTTGTTGTTGGGTCATGAAATGTTTGAGCAATCTGGTATGATTTTCTACTCCAACAAACCCTAGAGTAATTGGACTTGATCACCATTTTTTGCCATAACAATGCGGTAAGCACAGGGCATCACTTAAAATTCATGAGGCAGGACCAAAAATCTTATATGTGCTATAAATAAGGTTTATACCTAATTTTAGAAGGTATCTCTGTATATCATTTACTGATAAGCCCTAACAGCTTAATCCAGGTTTTTTTAGTTCAGCCTTACAATTCTGAAGCAAAGTGTATGTGTTGTTTATAGTGTTACACATCATGTATTTTTAAGGCTTACATGGAATCAGAAACAGATCAATAACAAATTGTCAATGCAGTGTAAAGGGCCCTTAGGAGCTTGTCACACAGCTCAATCTCATTTGACAATGCCAAAGCCCTGTGGTTTGAGTCTTAAAATAAAATCTGAAGGACAACTGGGTAGAAATGCAGTACGATTCTATTCACAGACATGAAATTCAAGTCAGAATCTTACATTACTGTCAATATAGTGATTCATATAAGTGAATATGAATCATACCCAAGTTCTCCAAAGAATGTTTCACAATACACACATCCAGGTTGTCATTTTATAAAACCATATTGCATGTTCAGCTGTAAAAAGTACACATTACTATAATCAAATGCATTACACACATATTCAAGTCACATTTCACTCCAAAATCCAATGAAAAACGGTTTGATTATAGTCCTAAATATAGGCTTGATTTTCTTTAAGCAAAATATAAATTGTTCTCAAGAGGATTCTTGAGATCTATAGAAGATTTTTGTGACTGAAAAGTGAAAATTCAAAATTATTTTCTCATGCCAACCTGTCAAAGAAGGAAGGTTATGCATCTGATTATATTTCCATACTGAACTCCAGAGGACATATGGTTTTTATAATCACTATATAGGATCGTATAAATAATGGATGGCAGTGAAACATGCCAGAGGAGTATTTTCTAATAAACAGTTCTTGGATGTCAAAACCTGTTTGTGTCTTTTGATGAAATAAGAAGCATTTGGTATGACATCCTCGGCTCTTGAGGCATAAATGACCCAAACCGAATGGCTACCATCAACTCTTGAGTGGTTTGGCTTGACCTCTCCATGACAGTTATTCCAGCTAATGAATTTTAAATAATGGGATAATTATAAAGTATAAGGCTTTAGATAAACTAATTAATTTTTTAGCAATCAAAAGGTTAATAATAGTAAAGTAATTTCTTGGAATTAATTCACCCTTATGTCCTCATATAGATGAAGAAAGATGAAACAGGAAGCAAGGAATGTTCTGATTTATAGTAATAAAAAACACACCCTATAGACGGCACTTCAAATACCACTGAAATAATTTTTACTGTACGTTTATGGTAATGAACAGAACATGAAAGTAAACCAGGTCAATATTCTAGAGGGCTTAACATCAAGTTTATACTCTCTGAACTTTCAAGCCTCTTATGTCTCTGAGCATTTGAGAATGGGCAAAACAGTACATAAAATACACCTAAATATATTTCAGCCTTTTGACAATATTTAATATAAATCTCAGTTTTTGCACTGGAATGGCTAAGAATAGAGGATCTCAAACTTTTTGACTCCAAGGAAGAGTTACAGCTATATAAATATTTCGGTATAACTAGAAAGAGAGGTTTTAGCTTATTTTAATTGTCTTTTCTTGTTTTTGTCATTTTAAGCCATTTTGAGGCTTGCTGGTTTAGAATCACTCTTTTTCAGAGCACAGTATATGATTTATGGAAATTAATAAAACAAACTCAAAAGCCATTTATGCTCCAGAAGATCAGACAATGTTAAAGGGCAAAACATAAAAAATGGACAAATACTTGGAGCAAAATCCAGTGTAAACAAGCAACTTTCATTTTCTTGGTTAAACTGGTCTCCTGGGTTAAGCTTGTGCTTCAATGTGGCTACATACTGTGAGAAATATACTGATAAAAATACATACAAAATGTATGAGAAAATCTACTCTGACAAAACAATGTGATTAAACATGATTAGGCCTATCCTTAAAATATGAAGTTTTATAGATCAAAAATGATATTTAAAGGTACATGTCACAGCATAACTGTGTTAAAGTGCCCCTATTATGGATTTTTGAAAATGACCTTTCATGCAGTGTGTAACACAGCTCTAAGTGAATGAAAACATCCTGCAAAGTTTTAAATCTGAAAGTTGTCTCTCAAAAGAAAGAGTCGACTCTGAATCATTGAAACGAGTCGTTTTTAAAACAAATCTTAAGCCGTTTCATGTTGACGTCAACATGAAACATTAGCATATTGCCCGCCCACCACTGTTGGAGCGTTAAAAATAGCTGTTTCCCCGGTAAAGGCTGTACACAAAGAAGCACTGCTCACAATTACAAACACTGCTTTAAATTAAATCAGACCAATCACCGCAGATTAGCGTCACGCAAAAGAGGGGTTTGGAAAAATTTATTGTTGAGCAAATAAGGTAAAAATAAATGCATATTATAAGAAAATGAAAGTGTTTTTTGACCTTGCATGCATGTCAACGTGTTGTTGGGGACTCCCAAAACCAAAATATGAACCTTTCATAATCAATAATAGGGGCACTTTAAACAGAAAAAAAAAGCTACAGAGACATTGAGATCAGTGAACCCATTGTTAATATATACAGTGCCGTGAAAAGATGTTTGCACCATCTCGGAATTTTTTTTTTTTTTTTTTGCATATTTGTCACACTTAAAAGGTTCAGATCAAACAAATTGTAATGTTACACAAAGATAATGCAAGTAAATACAAAATGCAGTTTTTAAATGATTTCATTTATTATGGGAAAAAAAAAGCTGTCCAAACCTGCCTGGCACTACGTGAAAAAGTAATTGCCCCCTAAATCTATAAACTGGTTGTGCCACCCAGTTTTTGCAATAACTGGCAATGAGTCTTTCACATCACTGTGAATGAATTTTGGCCCACTCTTCTTTGCAGAATTGCTTTAATTCCGCCACATTGGAGAGTTTTCGAGCATGAAAGGACTGTTTAAGGTCCTGCCACAGCATCTCAATCGGATTTAAGTCTGGACTTTGATTTGGCCACTCCAAAACCTTAATTTTGTTTTTCTTGAGCCATTCAGAGGTGGACTTGCTGGTGTGTTTGGGATCATTGTGCTGCTGCATAACCCAAGTATGCTTGAGGTCACAAACTGATGGCTGGATATTCTCCTTCAGGATTTTCTGATAGAGTGCAGAATTCATGGTTCCATCAATTATGGCAAGTCGTCCAGGTCCTGAAGCTGCAAAGCAGCCCCAGACCATCACACTACCACCACCATGGTTGACTGTTGGTATGATGTTCTTTTTATGAAATGCTGTGTTGGTTTTACGCCAGATGTAACTTTTGTCTCATCAGTCCACAGAATATTTGTCCAAAAGTCTTGGGGATAATCAAGATATTTTTTGGCAAATGTGAGACAAGCCTTTGTCTACTTTTTGTTCAGCAGTGGCTTTTGCCTTGGAACTCTCCCATGGATGCCGTTTTTGCCCAGTCTCTTTTGCCTCAGTAATTTTGGTAGGCTGGCCAATCCTGGGAAGGTTCACCACTGTTCCAAGTTTTCTATTTGTGGATAATGGCTCTGACCATGGTCCGCTGGAGTCCCAAAGCCTTAGAAATGGCTTTATAACCCTTTCCAGACTGATACATGTCAACTATTTGTTTCTCATCTGTTCTTGAATTTCTTTAGATTGCGGCATGATGTGTTGCTCTTTAAGCATGCTTCACTTTGTCAGACAGGTTCTATTTAAGTGATTTCTTGATTCAACAGGTCTGGCAGTACTCAGGCTTGGGTTTGGCTAGTGAAATTTAACTCGGCTTTCTAAAATAATGTGGTTAATCACAGTTCTTTCATGATTTAACAGGAGGGGGCAATTATTTTTTTTTCACGTATGACCAGGTAGGCCAGCTTTTTTCCCTTAATAAATGAAATCATTTAAAAACTGCATTTTGTATTTACTTGCATTATCTTTGTGTAATATTACAATTAGTTTGATGATCTGAATCTTTTAAGTGTGACAAATATGCAAAAAAATTAAAAACAGGAAGGGGGCAAAAACTTTTTTCACGGCACTGTATGTAGGTGATGATATGCAAACTAGCTAATGATAAACATTTAATTTCAAACTTCATTCTGCATTAATTATTAAATACATTCCATTCAAATAAAGTTTAAAATGTCACTGTTTCCTGAGAAACAGTGACCCAGATATGGACTCATTTTTACTTTAATATTTTTTCAAAGGGAACACTTGAATTTGAATCACAATGAATTTTAGATTTCCTGAGGGAAACAACAAAAGGAGCCCAGAGTAAAAGTGAAAAAAAGACATTACTCCTGCATAAAGAATGAGTCGGCAAAGTCTCTCTTCCCTCCACCCTTCTATTTCGGGCTCAGAGACGTCAATAAAAGGTCTTTCAAGTCCGCATAACACTGCAGCCTTCTTATCATTTGTGGTTTCAGACCAAAAAGCTACTGATTGATACAAATACAATTAGACCGCATGCCTTCAGAGCTTCTGAAACTAGGTCATCGGTAAGGAAGTTCTCGTGTGCAAATAAAAGAGTACTCACGTTAACATTTTGGATGAGTCATATGGGTCAGTGCCTGGTTGGCGGAGCGGCCCAACGGACCCAGAAAACGAGCCTCTCATCTTTGAGTGTTTCTGCCCATGAGGCAGATGATGAACTGCTTCATCACAGTGAGAACGATGATGCACACAGTGTTCTCATTACGACAAATAATCATCAGTGTGATCTGCTTCTCTGCACCCACAGTTGCAGGGTTTGCTGATTTGTGCGTTCTTGAGGGCAATTATTTTAGAATCCCTCAAGAGCATGCCACCTATTAGTGAAGTTAGGTCCAGTCTCATATAATATAGTATAGTCTCACAAAATAATTATAAAACTGTCATGGTACCCAAATGTACTAATATGTGCACTTTAGGTATTAATATGTACATTCAAGGTAAAAATAAAAATATATACCTTTCATACAGGGTCTTGCTCCAGGGACAGCTTTGTACCCTTTTTTGTTTCTAATAGTATACTGTTATTGTTCATATAGCAGTTCTGTGTTTGGGGAAACAAAACCCTCAAACATGACTACAAAGCCTAAATCAATTCCCATTATTTACAGAAATACATTTTTAACTAGATGATAGAGGTTTGTAAACAAACTTTGATGTTGGCTTGACAAAGCCTTTGAAAAGTGTAAAGTTCGAAGATTAAAATGTTAAAATTTTTATTAAAATGTTATGTTCTAGCACACTGCCAAAAGGGTTGACTAAACATGCTGCTAACATGCTTTAATATATTGCTAGCATGTTTTAACATGTTGCTAGCATGAATTAGATTGTTTGGTCACACTTTATTTTAAGGTCCAATTCTCACTATTAACAAACCATTAACTATGATTTTCCCTCAGTAAACTCCTAATTTGCTGCTTATTAATAGTTATTAAGGTAGATGTTAAGTTTAGGTACTGGGTAAGATTAAAGATACAGAATAAGGTCATGCAGAATATGTGCTTTATAAGTACTAAAAAAAAGTCAATATGTTAATAAGCAGCTATTAATAGTGAAAACTGGTACCTATTCTAAAGTGTTACAGATTGTTGCTAACATGTTTTAACACTGATAATAACCAGAAAAGTTTCTTGAGCAGCAAATCAGCATATTGGAATGATTTCTGAAGGATCATGAGACTCTGAAGACTGGAATAATTACGCTGAATAGTCTTCTTTATTCCTTTGTTTGTTTTTCTTTTCTCTTAACGGGAAAATCTAATCCTATTTTATGCATTCTGCCTTGTTTACACTCTTCGAGAGCTGGATTCTTATGCTAATCATGACCAAAGTCTCAAAAACACAAGCTGACAAGATATGACAGAGTATTTACAGTATGTGCCAAATAGACTCCTTCAGGGTTTGTATACGTTTCGAAAAGTTTCTGTTTTTTTTCAACCGGCGACATCAACCAGAGCGAGAGCAAGGGCACACCCATCAATATGCTTCATTTGTTAATTTGTTAGCCATAGTAAATTTAAGTCAATAAAGTTTTGTTCCTGTTTTATGTCGTTGTCACAGACAATGCAAAAGGCAAAAAAAGTTGAGAACGCTCTTGACTCTTTAGCTCCGCCCACAGCATGCCTCCTCCAGGAGCTCACTGTTTTAAGAGGGAAGCAATACAGCTGTATCTTTCTTTTATGAATCTGCTCAAAATAAAGACTCTTCAGAGATATGAAGCAATGCAATACTACTCTATAGAAAACCCTCCCCAATATTTAGAATTTGGACTGCAATAGGTATGTCAATCCTACATACAGCACCTTTAAGTACTTTTTATAAACATGCCTTTGAAAAAAAAACAATACTGATGTGTATCTTGAGACAAAATAAAGGCACTGACATATTTTAAGATCAGTTAGTGCAAGTTTCTTTAAGTTGACACAGATCAGACTTACATATTAGTCTGGGATTAGGCCTAAACCTTCTTTGTGAAACCAGGGGGTAAGTGTGTTATGTCCCCTTTAACTTCAAATCAGTGTTTCTTATGTGATGCATTTTTTGAGCTGCTTGGCTGAGTTATTGAACTATTTTTAAAGAGCCTTTGTAAAACATGAATGGAAAATACTTCTGACACCAAAGCTGCTGAAAAAAAAAAAAAAAAAAACTTACTGGCAGCCACTGCTGTGCTCTTGACCCACTATACGAATGTTCAGAATAAGTGTGCCATTGAGCTGAATTGGCTACTGCTGCACATTGAAACACTTCTCACTACCGCTCTATGATTGTCAACTTATCCTGGATAATAAAATGCAGATGCAAGTGGGTGACACATCACAGCGATACGTCTGGGTCAGATGTGTCATTTCAGCTGAAGAGAGTCTTTCAGCTACATCCACAGTCAGCACTGCCGATGGTAAATATAAAAGATGTGGAACAGGAATAGGATCTTTTTAAGAATCATATCCAGGCAACAAACAAGCTTTGAAACATGAAACTACTCCCGTTTGACCCTGTATGCTGAAAGAAAAGCAGTACATTGTGTCTTCTGTCATGGTTCATTTACTCCATTATGTATGAAATGCATTAAAGAAAATATGGTTACACTTTATTTTAAGGTGTCCTTTTTAGTGTATTTATACATTTAAGTACTGAGTAATATTAATACATGTACTTACTATATGGCTAGGGTTACTTGCATGTAATTATGCATAATTTATTATTATTATAATAGTAGGTAACACGAAAGGACACCTTAAAATCAAGTGTTACCAAAAATATCACACAAAAATAAAGCCTGATACTTGGGAGACCAGGCAGTCCTCAGTCTGTCATGGGTAGAAACACTATTACTCTTGGAGTCTTTAAACAGAAATTTTAAGTCTCTACAAACACACACACACACACACACACACACACACACACACCTCCATGCAGCATGTTATCCTTCAGTAGGTCTCTTCCTTGCGCATCTAATGAGTAAATTACTGTTCAGTGAGGGGAGAAAGAGCTGTTCACCTTTAGCCCATAAAGCAACCCTTTCATTATTCACAATATCATCAGCTGTTGCCTGAACCTCTGACTGAGACTCATTTGAATTATGGATCCAAACCCCAGAACTTATTTACATGTTTATATTAAAAGCATCATTAAAATGCAAATTATGTGCAAACATGCACATTTCATATGAAAGATCACTTAAATTTGTACATTTCCCCATTACACACATGCTTCATGAACAGATATGCTCTACTTGAACAGAAAATGAAACAGGCATGAGAGGAAACTCAAAAGAATGGTTTTCAGAGATCTCACTGAGATATTAAAAATAATTGTCATCTGGATAAATCTACTGGTTTAAGACTAAATTATCTTATATAATCTTATTTCAATCATTAACCCATCTTTTGTCTCTTAATAATGAAAAGATTTTACAGGAATCTTAAAGAATCTTTATATATTAGAAAAACGTGTCAATCTTCAGTTCATCCGAGATTAAATTAGTAATAAATGGATAAAAGTACATTCTGATTAGATTAGATGCATTTAAAAATAATAATAATAAAATAAAAATAAAAATAAAAATCATGCAATTTATATGTTGTTTGGCACCTGTTGACATCAGAGCTAGGCAATTATATTTTCATTATTAATATTAATCATTTAAATACTGAATTAACATAATTAAACATTATACACTGTATATTTATACTACTTTATTTTACCACTACTATTTAAACGTCAATGTAATGCATGGCCTTTCAAGACTTTTGCTTTATTTTATCACTATTTCAAGTTCAAGTTTTTCTCTAAAAAATAAAAATAAATCATCATCATTTAAAAGTAAATAACGTATGCTTTCGACTGCATCAGCGTTACAGCCAATAATAGTACAACTGAGAGAAACTGCAGCGTACATAAGACGTATGACAATATAGAGAAAATAGACAATGTTAACACAATGGAGCTTATTATGTCATATTACATGCTCTGAATCTATCTTTAATGAAAGGATTTTCGGTGGTATTCCAGCATCTGAGACTGAGACACATGAAAGAACCGACAGCTTCTTGTCAGCTGAGTCGCACATATACGAGCACATCAGTGTTGGGGGTGGGGAGAGTAAACCAGTTAAATTACCACAGGTAAGGGTTATATGCTGCTCTTAACAATCCGAATGCCAACTATCCATACAGTGCTTCTGTCTTTTCTAATTAGTGTGATATAACTGTGAAAATGTGCATTGTGCAAATGCACTGATGCATTTTTTTAACATTTTATTTCAACAGAAAAAATAAAGCCATGCAACTGTCTTTCTCCTTGAAAAACTGAGAAAATGCTCTCAGCATTACAATATTGTTTCTATTCTAAAACATAGCAAGCATCCAAAATCAAATCATGTACATGACAGATTTGAAATACTCTATTGGCAACAACTGTGCACTTCAAGAAGAAGATTGCCTTCTTGGAGGATACACTCTCGTACATCAAAACAAGGTATCTTGAAAGCCAGCATGGAAAGAAAAACACCCATGATGCCAGAGTGTTGGAACAACTATAGTGTGCATGCTGCTGCCGTTTATGTTACTTCAGGCAAAATCTGCTGCAATGATGAATTTACATACAATATCAATTATACGTCTTTGCCGTATAAGAAAATCAGAGGAACTACTGCTGCACTAGTCACACTAATACTTTACATTGCGCATACAAACACAAGAACTGGCAAAATGTGAATCCAAACTCTTTGGATATTCAATTCACACATCTCATTCAAAAACACCCGACAACCGGCGTATTCAAGGCGCAAAACACATCTGACAGCTCTCCACTACATCACCTCTCCTTCAACAGCAAGTGCTTGTATCTCATCTGCATAGTGTCTTGTGATTGGCCAGTGGTTTAACAACAGGAGATGCTGCTGCGAGCTGATTGGCTGAGCTCTGAAGAGGGCATGGAATCCCTGCAATTGAGAAAGGCCATAAATAGGGCACGAGAACACACAAATCACAGATGCAGCTGCAACAGCTTACCGTTTGACATTTCACACGCTCTGAGACAGCTACAATCAAAAATTGAGAAGTTTGAAGCCTTTACTTGAATCTGCAGAGTTAAATACAGTAGAGAGCTTGGCTTTGGGATCGGGATCATGTCTCTGGAAGTGAAGGAAAAGACAGAAGTGCGCTTGGTGTTCATGGGAGCAGCAGGTGTGGGAAAAACAGCCCTGATTAAACGTTTCCTACAAGACAGCTTTGACCCCAAACATCGGCGCACGGTGGAGGAGCTCCACAGCAAGGAGTATGAGGTGGCTGGAGTCAAAGTAACCATTAACATCATGGACACAAGCGGCAGTTACTCCTTCCCAGCCATGCGGAAGCTCTCCATCCAGAATGGAGATGCATTTGCCCTGGTCTACTCCGTGGATGACCCAGAATCACTAGAAGCCGTCAAGAGACTGCGTGAGGAAATCCTGGAGGTCAAGGAGGACAAGTTCACACCCATCGTGGTGGTGGGCAACAAAAAAGACAAACTGCAGGAACGAAGGGTATCGGCGGACGATGTTCTGGTGAAGGTGGAGTTGGACTGGAACAACTGTTTTCTTGAGGCCTCGGCTAAAGAAAACGAAAACGTGATGGAGGTGTTCAAGGAACTGCTCCAGCAAGCAAACCTCCCCAGCTGCCTTAGCCCGGCTTTACGCCGTCGCAGAGAGACCTTTCCCAAAGACATGAGTCTACGACCACCCATGAACAAGACCAACAGCTGTTCCGTCTCCTAAAGCTGGCAAGAAAAAGATTATCGAGAACAGAAAGGGTCGAGTTGCTTCTCAACGCCAATGTTAAAGCAAAGCAAAGATGCGGAAGGCTCTTTGAAGGCATGCAAAGATGTTTTTGTTACACAGCGAAACTTCCCCTAATCCTGCTCCAAAATCAGCATCCTCCACAGAGATGAAGGAAAAGGGACAATGATTACAGACAAAGGGGAGAATGATCAAAGGACAATGAACTGTTGCATTTGTGCAAAGAATGTCTTGAATGTTTTGAGTTCCTGAAATTTAGTTCTGTAATCTGTGTAAAGAGCTACTGCAATATTCAATCATGTATATGTCAAAATGTTCTGAATTTTATGACATTGCAATATTGTAATGCCGTAGCATTAATGTTTTTTTTTACCATAATTAAAAATTTGACTGCAAGACATTTATTTGATTTACAAATCATTGCACCAAGTATTGAAGTCAACGTGTCTATATTTTCAAAATGTTTGAAACATGCACTTTTATTCTGTCGAAAACTCATATGATGCACTGGTGTCTTTCTTTTTTTTTTTTACTCAGTTTCTTTGGGGGATTTTGTACCTTTTTGATTTGCTGTAACATGTATAGGAAAAATAAAAGAAAAAGAAAACTAATGGCACCTCAAAGGCTTTCTGGCTTCTTTTAAGATAATTAATATATATGTGTATATGTGTGTGTGTGTAATGACTTCAAAGAGTTCAGAAAAGACTTGAAAGACTTCAAACCTATGGAATGACAAATATTGTAGTATGGGAATTATAAGATGGAGGAATTTATTTTTCTTTACTCTCCATTCCTACACTCTCAAGGGGTGGTCAATGGGGCGGTACCTCTTCAAAAAGTAAAAATATGTACATTTTAGGTATGCACCTTTAAGGCACTCATCTTTACATGTAAATAAATGTATACATTTTGATAGTACACTAATCTATTTAAAATAAATAATATTTAAATATTATTAACTATAAATGCATTAATATATTTTAGATTTGTCTAATCATTTCCAAATAGCCAATTAAAAGTGTCGTCAAATTGTGTCCAGATCTCATTTAATTATCAAATTTGATCAGTCCTAAAGTCCAAGGAGCAATCAAAAATCAAGCGGCTGCCACAGCTCAGATTGCATGTTCACAAGTATGCAGTGAGGATCCTACAGGAATTGTCAAATATTGCCATCTTGTGGTGCATCGACTGACTTGAAGATTGAAGCTACTCACTTCACATGATATAATATGAAGTGAGTCCAGTGACAATAAAGCAACAGGAAATGTGTGCTGTGTTTAACAAAGGCTCATTGTTCTTTATGCACACAACAGGATGTCAACTAGTTCCTAAAACAGTCAGTTAATGACCTATTGAATGAAAATGTTGGGCCCATTTTATGCATGTTGCGTATGCAGCATATAACTGCAACAGGATCATGTAACTTTGCACTGAAATATCTGCTGCATAACAGCACTGAAAGTGACATCTGGCTTACCACATTAAGTATTCTCTATAACAATGGCCATAAAATATAAACCGAGAGTGTTTTGATTGTTCAGACTGAATACTGCCCGAGAGAAAAGCTGTACATACGTCTGGTTGTTCTGGTGCTCAATGTCTGGGGTCTAAATAATTTCTCAGCCCTTGTTCTCACTCTGGAGGTGTAAAGATCTTAGAGTTTGGGCAGGGAGGCATGAATGATCAGTCTCCCTGCAGTCCTGACTGTCTGTCCGTAGTGGTCTTCTGATGTCTGATTTGAACTTCCTTAGCTGGTGTGTAGGAAGAACAACATTTGTTGGCCCTTTCTGATTCTATTATATATTTTCAAACAAGAGGGATGTAGAAGGGTTTGTTTCTTTATCAGAACAGATTTGGAGCAATGTAGCATTACGTCACTTGCTTACCAATGGATCCTCTGTAGTGAATGGGTGCCGTCAGAATGAGAGTCCAAACAGCTGATAAAAACACTACAATAATCCACACTTCAAAACGCCGAAGCTGCACGTTTATGATAAGCAAATCCTTCTCTCTTTTTTTGACCATTGCTTACAGCAAAAATACTATAGTCTCTAATCCTTAATACTGCTTTCGCCAGTGAAAAAGTAGTCTTGTCTGAATAAGATAAATATTCACAGATCAAGCACCGTTTATAAGCAAAAACAGTCCAAAACTGTTCTAAACAAATAGGTTGGTTTATTCTGATGTGAGAGGACAACAGGGGATGGATTTTTTCACAGATTGAAGCTGGATTATGGACTATTATATGTTTGCCAGGAGCGACGGTTTAAATGTTAAGTTAAAATGCCTTAATGATGGATTTGTTTCTTATAAACACATAGCTCTCTGCTTCACACAGCTACAATTGCTGGACTGGTGTGTTGTGGATTATTGTGATGTATTGTGTCAGTTGTTTGGACTCCTTCTGATGGCACCCATTCACTGCAGAGGATCCACTGGTGAGTAAGTTAAGGAATGCTACATTTTGGAACACATCAAAATCTGTTCCAATGAAGAAGCAAACTCATCTATATCTTGGATGGAAATTTTCAGCAAATTTAAATTTTTGGGTGAACTTTTCCTTTAAGGCTTGTTTTCATTGACTTTGTTGAATTGAGGTTTATTTTTTTTTTCTATTTCACTTTCTAAACTTAAATTTTATTTCACTTTCTTTTTTTGTGTACTTAAAACAAGTTAAATATGCCAATGCAGTAAGCGAGAATGTAATGGTGAAAACATTTTAATTGTGGAATTTCATTGTTTTTCACACAGAAAGCTACTGTATTATTTCACAGAAGACTTGTAATGTAAAACAAGTCATATGAACTACTTTTATTTGGAATCTTTTCAAAATGAATCATGCATCTTGATTGCACTGAAACAAGTAAATCAGACATTGTACCGAACATCTGTTTTCGAGGCAGTCATGCAGGTTCGGAACAACTTTTCCACGTAATAAAGTTTCACAAAATGTCTATGCACTAAAATTCAGTTAGCCATTTATACACACAAACCGTGAATATTTCCCCTTTCATACGAACAGTAGATACAAGGTGTATTGTTTCCTGAGGCCAAAAGCGGGAAGTGACCTCTAAATGCTGCATGTCTAGTTCCTGTTTAAGTCGGGTTTAAACACACAGCTGTCTGTTCATCGGCTCTGACCTACAGCCATCCTCACACAGATAAGTGCTGCTCTCTCAACACAGCTTTGTTTCACAGATAAGGTGAGGTTTAGCTCTGCTACAGCTGAAGAACAATTGGAGGTATGGGTTTTCATCTTTGCACAACTATCATTGTTCTTTTGCGATGTAAAGATCCTTGACAACGTTATATATCTGACTGTTAATAAAACGGGTAATATTTGATCATTTTAAACAGTTCTGCAATGATCTCTGTGTGGTGGATCTCACTAAATCTGTTTAAAATGTTCAATTATGTCATCATTTACTCACTCTCATGACTATGTTTCCCGTAGAACATAAATATTGATATTTTGGTAGAATGTTGGTAGCCAAATAATTTTGATGGTCAATGAATTCCACTGCAGAAACAACAAGAAAAACCTCAAAAATATATTTTATGCTTCACAGAAAAAAAAGAAAGGGAAAGTAAGACATTTTCATTTTCGGTTGAACACGTCTGGGTGGCGTTTCACTTCAAGAAAATAAAACCATGTAATGTAAAACCATTAAGATGTTTTGAATTAATCCAAATTAAATTAAATTTAAATTTTATAAATATAATGTAATCATGGTATTATTTTTAATTCATGCTTAATAACAAAAATACAGTATTGTAATATTGACATTCACAATAGAAAATCAGTTTTTTTTAAAAAAAAGGTGCAGATGCATTAATGACAATAGTCAAAAATATAATGTCGCAATGCTAAATTTTTTCTTTATGAAATATTTTGTTTTCGTGAGTTTTGTTTGAGTCCCTTGACTTGGTCTAAGCTCCTCAGTGTCATATGAACAAACCTGAGGAGTTCAGAGCAAGTAAAGGGTCTTTTACCAACTCATCCTCTAAAACCGAAGACCACTGATGACATCACAACTGATGGAGATTTTCAAATACATAACATCCCCTTGTATTTTTTTCAATAAAGATACACCTGAACATCATGAAGCAAATCACTTGTGTTTATTTACAAAAATAAGATTGCAAAGCAACAGCAAATACAATACACTGTAGCAAAACCGTATGTTCTCCGTAAGGTTGGACCATATTTGTACTGTACTGCAAAAATATAGCTAGAACAGCTCTGAATAAGGTTGCCATAGCAACCACGCTCGCTCTCACAGAGTGAGGCACTGGGAAACGGCTAGTTGACATACAATTGAGGAACACAGAAGTGGAAGACAACTTTAAAAAGAAAGAAGTGTAGCTGTACTTCAAAGGAACACTGAATGACGGCTCGACGGCAGAGACAAACGCACACAGAGGAAGTACAGGGACGTGCAGGGGCAGTGCTGGTGCATGTTTTCTCTGTCCGTCTGTGATCCCGGTCAACCTGACACACACAAAACTCATGCATTGTGGTTATCAGCTTACCATTCGGTTGTTTTACAATTCTGCTCCAACCTCATCTAAGGGTTAATCAGGAAGCAAAAGCTAAATGGTTTTATCGGACTGGGTGGATGTCACTGCTAACAAGCCAAGTGATCACAGTATACTGCATTTAGTTAATGCTAAACATATCTGCAGTATATAATTGGCCTAGTATTGCTAATATGGTTCATTTAAGATAAAACCCAAAGTCTTATCTTCTACACCAGGCAATACAGATATTAACATTATAGCACACAAATGTAACACACTGAAACTGAGGAACATGCCGTTTTTGCTCCCTTAGTTTTGTTATGTAGGAATATTCACAGTACTTGGTTCATTTAGAGCTCGTTTGTTTGTCGTTTGGAGTAAACATTCATTACACAAATCAACCAACTAACTAAAACCATTCAGAAACCAGCATTTTCTGTAATATATTATATTTTGGTTCCTTAATGTGCACCATAGATATTAAGGGATAGTTCACCCAAAAAAATATAAAAGGTAACTCTTTATTATATGGACCAATTATTAGCATACCTATAATTAACATATTGGCTGTTTATTAGTACTTATAAAGCACATATTCTGCATGACCATATTCTACATTCCTAATCCTACCCAATACCTAAACTTAACAACTACCTTACTAACTATTAATAAGCAGAAAATTAGGAGTTAATTGAGGCAAAAGCCGTAGTTAATGGTTTGTTAATAGTGAGAATTGGACCTTAAAATAAAGTGTGACCATTAAAATTTTATATTTACTGTATTCACACTCCAATCCTGTATGACTTTGACTCTCAAATGGAGAAACAGGAATATTTTAACGAATATGCTGGAAACTATTATAATATTAGCAAAAAACGACGGTTTGCTTTCTGTGCTTTTTCCACAGATAAAAAGCCATACACGTTTAGAACAACATGAAATGAGTAAATATGAAGGATTTCACTTTTGGGCGAACTATCCCTTTCATTCTGTAGGAACTATGGTACAATGAAACCAAAATAAACCAGAAATACTGGTAAGCAGTGAAATCATCAGTTTTCAACAGTAGAAAGGTAACACTTTACAATAAAGTTCCATAGTTAACTGCATTAGTTAACTAACAATTAAAAAAAAAATACTTCTAATACATTAACTCTTTCCCCACCAAACGTGGAATTTTCTGGGTTTTCAAATTCTCATTGTTATACACTGGGGGCACTATTACGCATCTCCTGATTGAGTCCAGAATCTCCCGATCAAATATGTAGGCAAAGAAGAAGCAGAAACGAGCGATCTTATATATAAGCATATGCATATGAAAAATAATGCAATCATCAACAACATTACAGCATGAAAATATCGATCCAGGAAGTGGTAAAGGAATGTGAAGCTTTAGGGGGTGCTGATGGAAGCCATCTACTGCATCTATGCTTTGATCATTGTACTGAATATGATCCAGATGTCGTATTTGATAACAATATAATTTTATTAGCTTTTTGCACAAAATGTTGCTTTTTTATGACACTTACCTACATTCAAGTGTTAATAAAAAGAAAGCTTGAAGCTAGAATGTTTAAAAGTAGAGGCTCTGTTTTTTTATATTTATGTATTGCATGTACAGATATTCGTACAACAAAATATTCTGGGGATCATGAAATTTTAGTGAAAAAGATAAAAAATGCTGGCAGTGGCTGGCAACTTTTTTTCAAAAATTCTGGCGGGGAAAGAGTTATTCATAGTACATGTTAATTTCAACATTTACTAATATATTATTAAAATAAAAAGTTGTATCTGTTCAAACTGAGCTAATATGAACTAACAATGAACCGTATTTTGATTTGCTAATGTTAAAAAGATTAATAAATACTGCAACAAATTAATTACTCATTGCTAGTTAATGAGTTAACTAATGTTAACCAATGGGACCTTATTGTAAAGTTTTACCAGTAAATCTAAAACTGCTGATTTTACTGCAGAGTATCACTTTAAGGTTAAAAAAAGTGAAAAATGTAAGTGAACACTTGCATAAATTATGTTCTTTGCATCATTTCATATCTATGTTCATATCTGCACACTGGCAAATGTTTGAGTAAATCTTAATTTATTTTAGACTTCAACTATATAATTTGGCAATGGAAGTTTACTTTAATTGTTTTGCAGAGTAAAATGTGTTTATTTGGGAAATGAAGGTGATTGCAGTGTTTGTTCGGCTGGAAATGGTGAACTGTGTTGGCACACCTTTCAATTGTGTAAGAGGGGAAATATTTCCCTAAACTCTACACCTCACCATCTGTTTGTTGGCTAGTCGTCTACTGTGATATTGCGGAACAGGTAGGCCATGGACTCCCCGTTGTGAATGCGTCGGATAGCCTCGGCCAGGATCATACTGACATCCACCGTCTTGATCTTAGGACACTGCAGCTTTTGCACCTCATGAGGGACAGTGTTGGTCACCACCACCTGAAAGACCATAAAAATATCCCAAACATTTGGTCATGCTACATCATTTAATACACTAATTCACATCAATATCTAATGCCAATTAAACAGCTTATTATTAGGAAATAATGGCGCTTGTCTATTAAAAAACCTTAATGAATTCCTTTTTTTTCCCTCATTTGAAAGTGTTACAGCTGAACTTTTTTTGAAGAATTACCTTCTTTTCCTAATTCAGGGACCTCCATATGCATCCTAATGGTCAATAATATCTTTGAACGGCAGTTTTGCAATGTTTCCCAATTCCTAAATACACGGTTATGGTTGTTAGAGCCTTGCAAAATTTAACTGTTACTAAAGTCACGTTATTTCAACCGTTCTGTACTATAAGGGCCTGTTCACACTTGCCGTTTTTTTTACAAGAAAAAGTTGACAAGCGCTTTAGTAAAATAAAAAGCTGGCAGCGTTTTGGTAATAAATAGCAGTAGAGGGCATCTTTTGTTGCTATAACAACAGCTGCAACAGTAGCCTAGTGCTGTAGAAATGTCGAGAAAGAGTAAAAAGTTGGCTCTTGCATTGGCTTTTGAAGTTAACAGGGAGGGTAATGTCAGTTCACAATGACGTTTGTGGGAGCGCGACATTATACGGGGAAGAAACGGTATGGTGCTTACAACAATTTAGTCCAGGAGCTCCGATTGGATGATGCACGGGTTGCGCCATATTTTAGACTACATAGAGTTTTGCGCTCATATCATTCAACTCCTTGTGCACCGAAACTAGTACGATTTATCTACCACAGGGCTTGAAAACTAAAAAAAAATTCAATCGGTTCACTCCAAGCAGAATCGATATTTTAACGTTTCTGTTCCTGCGTTCCTCATGTATTATTATCGTTCCGAAAACGGTTAATAACGTTATTTTTTTTATTATTATTTGCCTATAATAATAATAATAATAATAATAATAATAATAAACAGCGTTTTCTTTACTCAAAAAAGAAAAAGAAAAAAAACAACAGAAAATCTGATATCTTAACCCGCTGCGCTTAATCATAGCAATACAGCATCGTCTTTTATAGATTTTGGCCAAATGTAGCCAACTAAAAAGAAAAAATCTGCTGACGCTTTAACAACATTAAAGTATTTTTTCAAGATATTTAAAAATGTTTGCTGCATTGTTAAACGCTCTTATAAAAAAAAAAAAACATAGGCTAAGTAGCATTTTATGATTTCATTCAGAAAAAGGCGATTTAAAGCTTTTAGGCTATATAAATGTAAAGCCAAAAACGAATTAATTTAAAGGAAAACGCCACTGTTTTTCCATATTCCAATATGTTCTTCCCTCAGCTTAGACGAGTTGATATGTACCTCTCCCGTCTCAGTCCGTGCACTTAATTGCTCTAGCGCGTGGCACCACTATGCTAGCGTTTAGCTTAGCACCATTCATTTCTTAGGATCCAAACTGGGATAAATTTAGAAGCCACCAAACACTTCCATGTTTTCCCTATTTAAAGACGTTTACATGAGTAGTTACACGAGTATGGTGAAACAAAATAAAACGTGGCGATTTTTTAAGCAGATAAAAATAACTATAATGTGTGGCGGAAGAGCACTTTGCAGCACTTCGACCTCGGCGCAGTAATATCATCACTCCTGAAAACTCTCCCTCTTCCGTCAATACAACCAACGTGGCCTGCACTATCACTATCAGTGAGAGGGGGAGGGAGAGCGAGAGGGGGAGTTTTCAGCTAAACGCTAGCATAGTGGTGCTGCGCGCTAGAGGGATTAAGTGCACGGACTGAGACGGGAGAGGTACGTATCAACTCGTCTAAGTTGAGGGAAGAACATATTGGAATATGGAAAAACGGTGGCGTTTTCCTTTAAGGTGAAGCTGATGCCTACCTCTCTCATTCGGCACGAATCCAAATGTATTCATATTCGCGACGTATCTGGATGCTAAAATATTATTATTTATGAAATAGGCTTTGTGCTTCACTCACATCGATCATCAACCTTCGCATATCAGCATAGTGGTCACGCTGAATGCAACAGATTGTACAACGGAGCAGTGCTACTTATATGGTTCTTTAATTGTATTTTGATAATGAATTTTGATAATGAACAGGCTGCAATATCGCAAAAATATGTTGTCTGTGTGCGCATCAAGCGCCGGCGCGATAGCCATACTGGTATACAGAAGCAAGACATTCAAAACTGTCAAGCTTTTGCAAAGTAAAGAAAACTACTTTCTGCTGTCGTTTTCCTTTCCGTGAACTTTGGATCGTGTCACAATAAACCAAAACTCAGCTCTTTTTTTTCTTTCGTTTTGTTAATCTGTCAATGATTTAAGTTAAATATATTTCGTGCATATAGCCTATACATATTCCTTTTTATGTAAGCCTATAGTTTTATTCTGTTTTCTCCTTTCACAGAAGCGCTGCAGGTGCGTGTGATCTGTTGAATCCATCTTACACTATCCTCGGATAAACTCTAATGCGGTGCATTGCCATTGTGACTTACCTATGAGTTCACAGCTGAGCGCTCGGGCATTTCACGCGTTGGAGGCGTCAGCGCCACATTTGCAATATAGGGCATAGCCTACTACTTGAATTCGTGATTGGTTGACAGCAAATTTCAAATATTAAATGGAACGATAAAATTAACGTTATTAACCGGTTAATGGCCATTTAAATTTTTGGATTCTGTTCGGAACTATAAAATTTGATTTCATTTCTGGTTCTGTTCCTGTCAAAATTTCGTTCGTTTCCGGTTTTCGTTCCTTGAACCGGTTCAGAGCCCTGATCTACCAGCTATCTTCTCCTTGTTATCTTTTTCTTGTTGTTTTTGTTGTTATGGAAATGACTCGCCACTCACTTGTCATTGATCAGCTGTCAAAAAGGCGCTTGACATAGGGCGTATTTTTTTCAGAAAAGTAGATTTTTTTTCAACTTGAAAAGACGCTCTGAGCTGCAGAAAAAGACGCCGGCGGTGGCGTTTTAAAAAGCGCTCAGGACTTTTTTGAAAACAGGATTATAATGTAAAACAGGCGCTGGCAGCTTCAAAAAAGACGCCGAGTATGAACATAGCCTAATGGAATCATAACAGTTTTTTTTTTTTTTTTTGAAAATCCATGAAGCATGTAGACAGTAAAAGCATGTAAAATTTTAATTTCAATTAAAAACTTTTCTTCCTTTTTTGGGAGAATTAGAATGAGCTATTCACTTCTCAATGGACGTGCATTATAAACGAGCTGAAAGACTCACTTCGTCTATGGCGGACTCCTCGATGAGGCGCGGGGCGTCTGCAGACAAGAGGCCGTGGGTGGCCATGATGTAGATCTTATAAGCTCCTCTCTCCTTCAGAATCTCAGCTGTAGCCACAAAGTCCTCCACATCATCAATAATGTCATCCTACAGGGCAGAAACAACATGCACTGCTCATCCCATCAATCAAAAATTACTGTCACACTGATACCTAGTCCAAAAATATGCATTTCTTACGACAATGATGGCGATGCGGCCTCCAACATCTCCGACAACAGTGATTGGTGGTTTCTCCTTGGCCATCATTACTATAGAGATAAACATCCACTAGTTTTTAAAATCATTTCAGGAAATTGTCTGTAGACCAAGAGGCCAATCAATCACATTCCATCATTAGAGTAGATTGGGTAAGATGGGTTCAAGTTTATGCAATGGCCTAGAAGTTTAGGCAATGGCCCAACCAACCCATATACACAAGTATCATTTAATCATTTGAAAAGACCTGCATGGACCCAATTTCACATAACACTATCTTATTTTTTGGAGAATGCTTCCCATTTTACCCCACCTACAATTCAATCCAAATAGGAATGAAAAACTCATGCCATGCAGAAATCAAAATGATCATCTCTTGGTCCCCAATATACCCAATCATAGAGGCGAACATCTAGAGGTTTTACACTAAGAGTCAGTGCAGGAAACTACACATCAATCAATCTGTCCTCGAGTCAACATGACAGACTCCAGGACATCGCTGTAATTCAGGAGTGGTCAAGAAGGGCTAATGTCATTCATCCAGAGGAAGGACACAGGAACACAGCCAAAACACACACTCCGATCCAAGTAATCACGAGAGAGAGGAAGACTGGTGGGTCGTTTTAAGAATACAAGGGAGTTATGCATGCCTTCAACACATGCCTTTCATCAAGAGCAGTACCCACAATGCTTTTCTATATTTATACCTTCAGTTTTACAGGTTAATGAGGCTCACAGACCTTCTCTCCTAATTATATTCAATAGAGCACTGCTTTAAGGAGCCGTTGTTCTTTAAAACTGTAAAATGGCATCTTTGAAAGGCATCGTTCACAGAGGATGGGTTCTTGACTTAAAAAGAGCTAAAGTAGATAGGTGCAAATGGAGGCACCAGCAACCACATGTACCAAACAGTGTTTTTCTTAGGGATGGGTGATTTTTATGGTTTTTATTACATTAATGTGAATGTAATGTTTCACCACTATTGATTGATTCATTCATTGATTGAGGAACCATGGCTTTGAACAAAAATTTGCAAAAAGATTAGTTACAATTATACACGTTGAAAATACACCAATGATTAACGGTTAAAAGAAAAAAATAATTCGACCACATTTTTTTTTTTGTTGCAAAAAAACAAAAAAAACATTTACTGTTAATAATATCCTGGTGTTATACTTTTAGTCATTTGGAATTTGAATTGCCTTTTTGAGTTGAACTCTAAAACTGCATGTCTACATTTTGGTTAAGCAATATGCAGGATATTTCTTATTTTACATTATTTCTTAACATGCCTGCAAGATGTTTTTAAGACCCGTTTGTGCAATATTTGCATATTTCATACATCTTTTCTGCAAAGATATTTAAGAAGTGAAATTGTTTTACATTTGCACCATGTTGACCACTTCATGTGTGCTGCACTTGGAATAGAGCTTTCTTTAACCAGATCATTTTGTAAGTTTTAATAATAAAGACAATGTTACTTGAACCAAGCTGTAGTTACATTTTTAAACTGTAAAGAAGCTGTAATAATAATAATAATAATAATAATAATACATTTAAATAGTTCTCTTGTATTCGTCTGATGGACAAAATGAGATTTGATTTTTCACCCAGCCCTAATCTTTCTCCACAGACAATCAAATATATATTACATTTTGGTTAGCAATATTTAAATGACAAATATTTCATTATATTATAGTAAATGTTTTACAAGTGACATTTATTTGGAGAGTTTTATAAGAGTGAAGATGACAATTTTGTAGTGTCATCAGCCAATCAGCATGATAACGATGACGTAATTCTCCTGCAGTGATTAGTCACATGGCAGAGATTATCTTTATTCAAATGAGAAAAGCAGCGACTACCAATACAGACAGTGATCTGCCGTCTGATAATGCTGGATACTGCAGCAAACAAAAAGCAATTCTGTTTCAGCCAAAATAACTTTAAAAGGCAGAAATCACTGACCAAAAGTCCACACAACTTGGACAAACTACAAGTAAACGTCAGCAGAGGTTATCAAAAAATGATGGTAGAGTTGCAATATTTAACATTTGTTTGGCTAAATATATCAAGTTTCTGAGGAAATTCACTACAACTGATTTAATTTTAATCTGAGACTACTACACCTTGAACAGATTTTTTTTAAATAAATAAATGAATTTAAAAATGAATTACTAAAATTGAATTACCAAAATGTATCCATATTTAATTACTAAAACTTTATTTTTGCCTTTGGTTTTCAACTAAATAAAAAATTCGATGTTTTAGTAAAAACAAAATAAAAATAAATAAATAAAAACTTATAATGTAAATAATAAATAAATATTTATTAAATATTAAATAAATATTTATTATTTATAAATAATAATAATAGATATTTGTTATTTATAAATAAATAAAATATTATAATAATTATAATAATAATGTTGGTGCATCACTTGTGGTGCTCATGGCACTAGACAACGAATATAAATGGCTGATGTCCTGTGCAGTGCCTTGTCTACATACTGTAGACTATCAATAATTTTAAAAAACTAAAAGATATAAGATTGAATGCAAGATGATGTCCAGTGTGAACGACCCCAACAAGTGCTGATAGCCAACGACAGTATTTATGTATGACAATAAATATTTTAAAGTTTTCTAAACACGTTTTTTTTTTTTTTTTTTGTGTACTTCTACAAGCTTATATGAACAAAAAGCATTCGCTTTTTTTTTTTTATTAACACTGTATCGAAACCTCTATGAACGTTCAGTGAACACCTTCCTCTATTTTTTTTTTTTTTAAGTCATGTGTTTCCAAGACGATGCAGGGGCCTTGGTTACAAGCAGCTAAAAGACTACCATTTAAAACCTCTAGTCTAGGGATTTTTCATAAGCAGGCATGGAGTGTTGATTGGCAAGATGAGCCTGGATCACAAATAAAGGCATTTCTCTCAGACAGACATTCAATGGTTCCATTTCTGAACAATGGTAATTACATGGAATTTGAAAATAAGCACTTCATTTGAGGCTTCTTAGTTCTGTTCGACTGAAGCACTCTGAAGCTTAATTCATTTTTTGTTACCATTATTAGGTAAAAGATTATTAGGCTGGGTGGTATATCGGTAGATATATTTATGCCATTATGTGTGCTTTTATCAGCTATTTTACAATGGCTTCTAGTGATTTAAAATTTATAAAATTTAGAGTCACTATGTTTTATTTATTTTAATGTATAAGATGAAGCACCTTTAATTTGTAAAATAATAAATTGGGGGTTGTGCAAAAATTGTCATTAGGACATGGTTATTAAATACAAACTTTATATTGAAAATATTATATAAAAATGTGACTGTTAGCATAATATAAAAAATACATGTATTGTGATATTTTGGACATACCGACCGACCAACCCTGCTCTTTATAATAGTTTATAATTATATTAAAATAATATAATAATTTTAACTGCTCTTGTCATAACGGAGAAATATTTACAGAATAAATATCTCTAACCGGGTTTACTCGTGGTAAATAAAGTGCTTCAGAGTGCTGGATCACAGACACTGAGAGACCTCAGCCACTGCACACATGCAACAGGAACCATTTCAGCGTGTTCACTGCTGTGATCGGTAGCAAATAGAGTTAACCGTCATACTTGGGAGCTCTATGCCTGGGAACGGAGCTTGTTGTTTGCCTATTACCAATAAATAAACATCACGTTAAACAAAAATCCACACACAAATGATAGAACATACAGACATAAAACCAGGACTTCAACAATCCTTATCAAACCCTGATGAAATATATTTTACAAGCTTTATATTGAACTTTTCTTAAACATTTCTCAGTTCCATTGAATCTAGTGCTTTGAAATTGAGCAAATTGAGGGTCTTTTCAGGATTGTCAAAGACCATACAAAAACCATAAATGTACATCGAGCTACTTGTAGTGAACTGCTCTCAGGCAATGTGTGAGTAGACAAAGGCCAAGCCACGTATCACCCAGGACCTGCTCATACATTAATATGCTAAATATCATAAATGTGTGTTTAAGATCTTAATTAACTTCTATACTGAGGTAACTGCGTGCTCAAGGTAAAACATAAGTGAGAATCTTAAAATCTAGAACAATTAACACATGGAATAGTGAAAATAATAACTGTGTCTCAAAACCTAGATGATTGACTCGTCTGTTTCACTTATTGGTTGGTGTCTATCTAAACACACCAGAACTGAACTGTTCGTCATGGAATCTAATTCTTGTCACAGGAAATCATAGTTTTGTGTAATTGTTTAATTGTTGGTCTATATATATGCATGCTTCAGACAGATCTATTTTTAAAGATTTTTTTAAAATCTCAAGACCATACAGTGTCGAGCACTGTTTACCTGAAATGAAAGTCACCAAGCACATTGTTGCGCTCTAAACATTTGGACCACTAGATAGAGCCAAAATGCAACAAAATTTAAACTAAGACTTAATTTTGATATGTTTTCTGTCAGTGTGAAATTTTCTGGTATTATGCAATTAATGTGTTTTCATGATTGATCATTCCTGCTGTCACTTTTGAGTATTTGTTGTATTTTTTTAGTTGGATTGTTCAATAGGTTTGGAACAGAACAGAGGAGACTCAGTGCTATCTAGGTGGCTCGTTTTAGTAGGTTTTGAGACAAAGTCTTTGTAAACATCTAGAGACAGTGATAAATGAATGGGGGAAGGTAAAAAAAAAAAAAAAACTTCTTGACCTAACTTGATCTCCTTAATCTCCAGAATCAGCTATTTTGCAAACTGAATGCTGCAATCGAACCCTTAATTGACAGGCTCATTATATGAACTCAGCTAAAACTTACAAAAACATGGTTTTTCACCCCAAAATCAAAAGGAAAAGTAAATATATTTTTGTAAATTTACTTTGGATAAACATAAAAATAGTCTTTTTTGCAATGTGGTATTATTTTCATGACAGTTAAGCACATTTTCGTTCATTCGCTTTTGTACTTTTGTTATAGTTTAATATTTATGTATGTTTTATTACAGTGATGAGATTGAAATTCTTCCATTTTCCTGAAAAGTGTCCCATACATATTAAACTTAATTTATTTGTGAAAAATAACATTACCTACAGTTACTTTTGATTTTTGGGGTGAAATGCTATGACAAAATGTCATTCTGATCTAGTTTGTGTTTATATCCTGGTTCAACCTCTTAATAACATTAATGCCTAGTCACTGGGTTGGAGCTGCTGAGATGTGCAGCAACAACCTGCATATTCAGAGTGTGGAGACTCTTACATGGCAACTCCAAGCCGGAGTGACCAAAGGTGTTGCGGACACATGGAGGAGAATGCCGCCCATCTGCCATGTCGGACTCTGAACACTGTGCTTCTCCGTGCATGACGGCCAGACCGAGACGCAGACGCTCCGCATACGACTGAGCCCTGAAGAGAGGGGAGACATACACAGATGTTCCTTATGATCCTCTTGACTATACGTTTATATGAGTGGCTAGTTTTGAAGTTTTTTTTTTTTTAGCATTCCTTAAGACTTAAAGGGGTGGTTGATTGCGATTTCCCTTTTTTGACGTTAGTTAGTGTGTAATGTTGCTGTTTGAGCATAAACAATATCTGCAGAGTTGTGGCGCTGAAAGTTCAATGCAAACGGAGATATTGTCTTTTAAAATTCTGGCAGTTTAATGCCTACAAAAACGACAGGTAAGGGACTACAACGAGTTACTTCCCGTGTCTGATACGTCACAGACCCAGATAAACCCTGCCCCCGGGAACACGCAGCAAAGGGGGCGAGGCCATGCTGCGCTGCTTTAGAGAAGAGGAAGAGAAAACTAGGGATGTACGTAAAAATCTATTCATATGAATCGCGATTCTGTCTTCTAACGATTCTAATGGATTCTCAAGTTTCAAAATCATATGTTCTAAAGCAGCGGTTCTTAATACTGTTCCTGCATCCCCCTGCTCTGCACACGCTCTGCATCTCCATCTCTCTCTCTCTCTCATTCAGATCAGCTCCAACAAACTGTTCCAATTATACACTTATTTTCACACAGCAATGAGAAGCATTATAAATGGACACGCGTGCGGTTGCTGTGCTGTATTAAAGCTTTAATCAGGATAAAACCGTATATTAAAAGCTAACAGAAGCAGTAGCACTTACAAATAGCAGCGTATTTAAAAGTATGAGACAACAACAACCAAACATACCATTAAGAGCTGTGCTTGCACAGGTTCTGCACGATCCTCTTCACTAATATCCTCTGGGTCTCAATCGGGCTCAAATTGATAAGCATTATAGTTTACTGTTTACAATTCAACCGGAGCGCATGGCTGAGGAGAGGGACGGGACGTTCAGGTGGTTTAGCGAATCACAACACACTGAGCCAGCTAACCAATCTCAGCCCATCGAGGGAGGAGCTTCATAAAACCAGGAAATAAATTGAGGCGTTTGTCAGAGAAGGGACAGAGAGGTGTGGAATAAAGGTAAATTATGTGAAAAATAATGCATTTTTTAAAAAAACAAGCATGAACACATGCTAGACTGCACCCCATAAACACAATCAAGCCTAGAAAAAAAAACAGTCAACCATCCCTTTAAGGTCATTGAGTCCGAAATTCTCATCCGAATTTTTTGCATGTAAAAAAAAAATAAAAAAAAAATCCAACCTTACGTTGTGTCAATCACGTTTACACACTGCCTCTGAAACTTTCGTCCGTCATAAAAAAATTTGGATCAATTTCAATTATCTGCGTTTTTGCATCCGTAGCAAGCATTTTGATAGGAAAGGATGACGAATACGAAAAAGCGAAAAATCACATACGAAAATTTCAGACTCTGTGTGCAGTGACCTTTACTCATCTTTTCCATAATAATGATTGTCTGTCAAGCTTCAAAACTGAAAAAGCATATAAAATTTCATACAACTTGTGCATTAGTCTAACATTAGCTTGAGCAAGGAATAAAATTATGATTTTTATAAGTATGCAGTTAAAGGGATAGTTCACCCAAAAATGAAAATTTTGTCATTATTTACTCATTCTCATGTGTAATTTCTTTCTTCTGATGAACACAAAATATATTTTGAGGAACCTAACAGTTGCTGGTAGCCACTGATTTTTCATGTTTTTTTGGCTACGGCTAACTGTTTGGTTACCAATATAGTTTAAAACATCTTTTTTGTTCAAAATATCTCCTTTTTTTATAATTTTAATCTAATTTTATAATGCTTTCTGTTAATATGTTGTGCTTTTATCTCTGTTTAACACTGTTTAAATCCACATCCATATTTTCCCTTGAAATCAGAATATGTAAATATTTTTTTTTTAAAATAAAATAAAATAAGTCTGTAAATTCCATCTAGGCCTACTTTTATCTATGACAAATACAACAGTTCCAGGAGCCGTTACCTTTTTGCAGCAGATGGGGACTTTGCTACAATGATAGCGTTTCTATAATCAGGAATCTATTCAAAATAGAAATGGGAAGAACAAAAAATTAAAAAAAATTTCCCCCTATATTTATAAAAAAGTAGTGCTGTCAAACGATTAATCACATACAAAATAAAAGTTTTTGTTTACGTAATATATGTGTGTATACTGTGTATATTTATTATACATATATTTAAATACACACACATGCATGTATATATTTAAGGAAAATGTTAAGTTTATAAATATTTATATATAATATCAATTATATGAATATAAATATATACATGGAAATATTTTCAAAATATATACTGTATGTGTGTGTATTTATATATACACATAATAAATATACACAGCATACATATATTATGTAAACAAAAACTTTTATTTTGGATGCGATTAATCGCGATAAATCGTTTGACAGCACTATAAAAAAAGAAGTTAATGGCTGTAAATGCTGCCTACCTCCTCCTGAATGTACTGCAGCAGGAATGGAGAAGCCCGCAGGTTGTCAACAGGGAAAGTAAAGAAGCCCTGGATCTCTTTCTGATGCAGATCCATGGTGATTATATGAGTCAGACCTAGTTAACATTGCAAATTGTTAAAAGCTGATGAAATAACACTCTGGACCATAATGGTGTAACACACAACAATGTAAGTAAAAAGTTTAGACATATTGGACAGTGTTTATCTATAAATATAAATTATGTATGAATTTCTTTTCAGTCAACTGAAACTATTTTTAAAATGGATATTTTTAATTTGGAGCAGAGAGTTCAGAAAAAGCAGTCAACCATAATAATAAAGACTGATTGTGGTGTCCACATTTTTGACTGTTACTGTGAAAACAGAAGTAGGAACATGACAGCCATCATCATAAGCCATTACCTGCTCTAGCTAGCATGGAAGCGAGCAGTTTGCACACTATAGATCCTCTCTTCCTCATCTTACACTGTTTACTGTAGGGGAAGTACGGGATCACGCCGATGATGTTCTTGGCACAGGAGGTCTTCAGTGCATAGGCCATAATCAGCAGCTCCATAATAGCAGTGTTAACATCTCTGACGGACAGACAAATGGACTTTAGATAATTGTTCTAAAGAGCTTCAAAGCCTGCTGAGAACTGCAATCGGAGACATGCAATTTAGCCAAAAAACAAACAAACAAGATGCCATGTAGACTTCACTTTGCACCTTCTGTATTCCACGGAAAAAAAGAAAGTCAAAATGACATGAGGGAGGGAAAATGATCTCAGAATTGGCAAATAAAGTGCAAATTAAAAATATAATTTAATGTACAACGATGCTCATGAAAAATCTGAAAAATCATGGCAAGTATATGGTGAATATATGATGCATGGCCTAGCTCAAAACAGCTCTATATATAGATACATAGATGACAGCACAAGCAAGATAAGGATTACAATAACACCGCAATTAAGCTATAGTGTTATGCAAAAATTTACAGGCACAAATAAGTTTAAACAGTCTGAATGTACTAGAATTTAATAAGCATGCTGATTTCCCATTCAACACACTGCCTCTCACTGGCGCTCTTACCTGGGAATGGTTTGGATGATGAAGATTGTTTGGCCTCTCACAGACTCTTTAATCTCAACTCTCGTTTCTGTCAGATAAAAGCAACAACATTAAAAAAAAATGGTGAATGGATTATTTAGTTGACACTAACCTGTTTGGGTGAACCTTACGAAGAAAATGGGAACTTTTACTCCAAAATAAAAATAAGAAACTGTATTTTGAATAAAGAAACAAAGCCTATTTTAAGACCATTATTCCATTATTATTAAGATTCTTCTTAATTATTATAATTTCATTCCATTATTAACCATTGTAAAGGCCATTTAATCACATATCTCAATCGCCATTACATTAAATGTAATTAATTGCACATTACCATAATTGCAATATCTTCAGATTTACTAAAATCAGAAGACCTCAGATGATGCCAACCTTCAGACAACATACAAAACTACCAAATGTTGCTATAAGTTTGATCGCAACACATAATCATTGCTGTTAATAGTGTTCATCGTCTGTTTGATTACATGACATTTACTAACTGCTTGTTTTTGTTTGTACATTTCTGCCATATGGACATCAACTTGAGACAGTCACCACTGATGAGCTATTACTCAATATAATGTAGAAACTTTAACTTTCTATAAAGCTGCTTTGCAACGATTTGCATCGTGAAAAGCGCTGTACAAATAAACTTGAATTGAATTGAATTAATAAGTGGGAACTGGACCTTGAAATAAAGTGTGACCAAAAATATTTCATCATATACAGTGAAAGAGTAAGAGAAGCAGCAATAGAGCTTGAGCTGTGAGGTTTCTGTGTATAAAAATGCAGATACATGTATGTGCAGCTGGCTAATCAGCGGTCTGTATTAAAGGTGTTTGTTTGAACTGGTTTCGAGGACAGCATTTTTGGCATTATTTGAGAATCTTGCTGCATGTCTCTCAGATGGCTCTTTAGAGCGTCACATGTTTGCTGAGAGTCACGAAAGGCCGTGAAGTAAAGGCTGTGTAGAAAGCCCTTATATGGAGATGGTTTGAGCACACGGCCGCTCATTTAGAATAGTCTAAATTCATTAACATTAGAACGAGGTTAACAAGACATTCGTGACAAATAAAACTTGAAAAACATTCATGCGTGTACGGATTCATGTTGTGAGATTTTTTTGTAAGAAGTTCTCCTGTGCATACAAATAAGGCAATTATTAGTAAATGAGACCCATTATGTTTTGTGTGATTTATTAAACACTATTGTTATGAATTGTGCTGACTTTGAGACAGATACAGATGAAGTTTATTTTTGAAACCACAAGAGTGAAGTGATTACAGTAATGAGAACGAGATTTTCACATCTATTTAGGTCCATGTCAAAAAAGCGACAGGGTGCCAAGGGTCACTCGTGTGTGTGTAAATAAAGCATGATTGATCACCTCTGTTTGACTCCTGGTAAACAACAGATTTCCCCAGCTCAACTCCAAGACGCCTGCGCAAACAAACACAATCGGACAATCAACACAGGTATGCCAAACCTTTCTTATGAAAATCACTTTGAAACAGAGCTGCATGACAACCTGATTAAACAGATTGTATTATTTCAGGCACAGTTTGCAATGAATGCAGACTATTTCCAAGAGCAGTCAGTCACATGCACAGCTTATGTGATGAATAGCCCACTGTTCACCAGTTTTCCTGCTCTCTTCATGTGGAGAAAACATTGCATTTACTTCCCACAGTAAGTACACTTAAAACCAGACGTCCACATACCTATAGGGATACTTTATAGATTAATTATTTCAGTTATCAGTCCAAAACCACATAGTACACACAACTGCAGCTGGCAGAAGTATTTTTTTTACTATTCGACATCAAAATAACGACATGAAGAAACAGGCCAGGCTGTCGTGTTTTCTGCTTATCTCCAGGCCGAAATCCAATAACATCACTGCACATTCATACAACATCAAGAACAGCATCTCAAATCAAGATCCTTGTTAAATATTGAGCAGTTGGTCATAGCACACTTACTCAGTAATCTTCTTAGAGAGTTCAGTGCACGCGGGCGTGGAGTTGGCAGAGAAAACGCGATAACCACTTTTAGCCACGTTCATGATCAACTAACGGTCAACAACACAACTAAGAGGTATACAAGTCTAATGCTACACAGTCGCGTCGTTGTATCGCTGTCTTATATGGGAATGTGAATGGTCGGTATATTAGCTATTGAAGAAGTCCAACGGCTGCTGCTGTTAAACTTTACTGTGGTTTCCAAACAACCAGCCGATTTCTTCTGCGCGAGCTCCGCTGCTGAGGACTCACTACAGGCGCCTGCTGGCCGGAGATCACAGCTTCACACAGAGCTGATTGTAGTACAATCTACAATCAGGATTCTTCTTCTTCTTCTTTTGGTGTTTTGTGGCGGTTTGGCAAACCAACGAAAACGGTGCATTACCGCCACCTACTGTTCTGGAGTGTGGCGTGTGCATAGGTTTGGAAGAAAGAAATACAAAAGGAAGAGGAAAGAAACAAAAAGAAATAAAACAAAAAAAAATAGATTCTATCTATTGGTCCTGTGTTTTTCAGGTAACGTTATTTAAATAATATTTCACACAGGCTCAGCACCCTCCTACTTCCACTCACTATTACGAATCTACATCCCCTCCAGAAGTCTGAGATCTGCTAGTGAGCGACGCCTTGTTGTACCATCACAGAGAGGCTCAAAATCACTCTCCAGAACATTCTCGTTCACCATTCCTGGATGGTGGAATAATCTTCCCACCCCTATCCGGAATGCTGGATCCCTGTCAATCTTCAAGCAACAACTGAAGACTCATCTCTTTCGGCACTACTTGACTTCATCCTAAACTTGTGCTAAAAAATCTTTCTCTCCTTCCCTTGCTAGCTTGTACCTATTTGAACAATGACTGAGACTTGGTGTTACGAGCACTTCCTCTATCTGATTGCCTCTTCAAGATGAATCGCTTTCTGTATTCCCCAATTGTAAGTCGCTTTGGATAAAAGCGTCTGCCAAATGACTAAATGTAAATGTAAATTTCATGCACTCTTGATTGCCTTGACCTGTTTCCTAACAATACTTTTAAAGAAATATTATCAACTCCCACCCATCCTAATTCTTGTATTAATTTAAATCTCTCCCTTTCATATGCAGGCTATATGTCACATTTGGAGGGATTATGGACAGAGGGTGTTTGCTCCATTAAACATTATTTTGTTTGCTATGATGGTGAGAACCGCTGTTGGCTTTCAATCATGTCAATGCAACAACATTTTTATAAATTCATGATATATCACACTTTTAACTTGTTCCCCACAGAAAGTGTGAATGTCAGTACAAGTTATGTGTTGGTTGACCAGATAAAAACCTGGACCGAGGCTCAGAGTTACTGCAGAGAGCATCACACAGACCTCGTCAGTATCAGAAACGAGATTGAAAACTTCAGGGTTCGATCATTATTTGCACATTTTTACACTCTTTGGATTGGACTGTACAGAACGGGATCTTGGTCCGATCAGAGCAACTCTTCGTTCAGTAACTGGAAGACAGGACAGCCAGATAATGCTGGAAACAGTGAATACTGCACTGCAGTCTCGTTTAGTGACTCTGGGAAATGGACAGATGAAAAGTGCAGTACTGCATTACCTTTAGTTTGCTACAGAGGTGAGTAGATCTTTCAGACCCAAAATGAACTGGGTACATTATTAGAGGAAAGAATTGTATCACTTGTTCTATTCAGTTCAATTCAGGTTATTTTGTATATAGAGAATTTCATAATGCATAATGTTTCAAAGCAACTTTCCAGAAAATACTTGAGTCAATGTTACAGTTAGGAATTATGCTATCAACCAGAGATAAGTGTGTTAATGTAATGTCCATATGACAGTAATGTACAGCTATACATATTGTGTGGTTAGTTAACATCATGTATTCAGTAAAGTAAACACAATGAACATATTAGGCAGCAATTGAACACATGTAAAGTACTTGATTATAATTTTAACTGTATTGTGTTTTTCAATTTCTGTACTAAGTAATAAGTATACATTTTGTAATAAATACTATTTTAAAAAATATGATTTAAAAAATGCTTCCAAAGATCTGTGATACAAGATTAATATAACAAATAATTTGCTTCCCACATCGACAGCATTAGCATCATCTCGGCAGTATCACTTCATGTCTGCTTCTAAGACCTGGACTGAAGCTCAGAGATACTGCAGACAGAATTACACTGATCTGGCAACCATTGATAACATGGAGGAAATGAACAGTCTGATTAACACAGTTAATGGGAGTTACAGCGGCTTAGCCTGGATTGGACTGTATGATGATCCGAACACCTGGAGATGGTCACTGGAAGATGATGATTTCTATCAGGAAAGAGAGAGAGATTTCAGAAACTGGGATCATGAACCAAACAATAAAGGAGGGAGTTAACTGTGTGTTTACATGAATTTTATTGGAAACTGGATGATTACTCATGTGACAGTTTAAAGAGGTTTGTTTGCTATGATGGTAAGACATTCCAATTGAAAAGAAAATATATATTTTTTTTAATTTTTAAATGTACATATTTAGTTTCCTTTCAGTGAAACACTCGTATATAATTCATAAGTTTCAGGGCAACAAGCATGACTGTCAGTGTCGCTGTAGGATCTCTGGAGTATGTCTTGGCTTAAATATACCAAAACCAAAAGAAAAAACATTAGTTTAGTATGTGTTGTGTAGACTCCTAAAGGGATAGTTAACCAAAAAGTCATCATTTACTCACCATCATGTCATTTTCAACCCATAACAAACAAAAAAGAGGATATTTTAACAAAACCTGAAAGGACTCTGTTCCTCTATTGAAAGTCCAGGTTACCCAAACTTAAGATTCAAAAAGGTCATGAAGGGTTTGTAAAATTACTCTATATGAATAGAGTGATTCAATACAAGTCATTCAGTTGCTTTATAAAATGAACAGATTTAATTCAGGTTTTTAAAGTGAAAGTGAAATCAAGTTTGAAATTATGAAATTATAGTAATAATATGCTGTAGTGACTGTAGTAATATACATTTTAAGATATGGGTGGTCAGACAAAGGAAAAACGGACTGACTGATTAAAATTATGATTTATCTTAGAAACAGCCTCACAGAAGTATGTTTTGGTAAATGAGAGAAAGACCTGGACTGGAGCTCAGAGCTACTGCAGAGAGAAGTACACTGACCTGGCCAGTGTGACAAATGAAGCAGAGCATCAACAGATACTGAGCCTTTCATTTTTCCCTGATGTATGGATTGGTCTGCACAGAAACAGACTGTGGTCAGATCAGAGCAGCTCGTTCTTCACATACTGGCTGCCTTCAACACAAAGTGATGCTGCACAACCAGATAATGGTTTAAATATTCCAGGACAGACAGGAGTTCAAAGCTGCTTTGGTCAGTGGACAGATGAGCGATGCCTTGCCAGTTTACCATTCTTCTGTTACAGTGGTGAGCTAATATACCTTCTGTGAGGAAATAAAAGAACAATGAGCTGTTACACACCAAAGTATAAATTATGTAAAATATCTAGAAACATTTCATTTTATTTTTTCTAATACTGGTCGTCTATTTGCTTTTCAACAGAACCATCAAATCAACCCAACTATTCAGAGGAGTATGGTATGTATGTGTAGATGCTAATTGTTTTCAATCCATAATGAGTTTCAAACAACACATAGGCTTCATTATTTTAGTGCAAACGTGTATTAAAACTGTATTCACACACACATAGTTATTTACTCAGGATTGTCCTGTTTTGTTTTTTACTGTTCAGTGATGGGAATGAGAATGAATATTTCAAGTGTAGAAAATCTGTCAGAGTCTCAGATTGTGGAGCTGATTACACCAGTAAGTAACTCAACAGTCAATAGGAACACTTTTTTAACTTCACTCACATAAAAATACAAAAATAAAGGTTTCAAAAGGGTGCTTTTACTGCAGTGTCAGATCCATTTTTGGTTTCCCAAAGAACCTTTCTTTATAAAACCATGTTTTTCCTAGTGTTAACAACATTTGAGAGAAAAAAAAAACTTTTTCCACTATAATAAAGAACCTTTCGTGGAAAGAAATGATTACATGGATGTTAAACGTTCATTATGGAACCATCAATGGCAAGAAAAAAAAAAGAAAAAAGAAAACACTTTTTTTGACTGTACAATGTACTTTTTTTTACTTGTTTCTAGATATTAATCAAAATCTGCTAATGGGTAATAATGACAGTTATTAAAAAGCTTTTTTTTAGCATTGTATACAACAGGATTTGCATTTTAATTGGTTTAAATAAAATATTTTTGCTATAAGAGACAATAAAACAAAATCACGACACGAACACAATCGACAGGTGATTTTAATAAAATGCAGATTACAATCTTCTCAGTTGTTTAAAAGATTAAGGCAATTATCAACGTTTGATGAAATGTTGTTTATTTTTTCAATAAAAGAGGATGCATTTTTACATAATTTGTTAAATTACCCTTACATAACCCCTTAAATTACCCCCTAATACCCCATAACATAAAAAAAAAAAAAAAAACAATGCATTGTCAAGATAAAAATATGGAAATACTGTATACTTTTAAATTGAATGTTACTGCAGATTATTTGATCTGACTGGAAAAGATATCAGCACATGATTTGTCATAAAGCTCACATATTTTCAGCTACAAGAGGAGCTGATCAGACTTGGACTTCCCAGCAATGTCAGCATGCATTTGAGAGGCTATCATAAGATCAGTCCCTGAGGGACGAAGACAGCGCTTTGCATTTTCCAGTACAAGTTTGGGCCTCAGTGCTTACTTGAGCATGAAAATATAATCTCTGTTTATGAGTTATGAATCATATCTAATTTTAGTTATTAAATCCAGTTTTATGTTGTCAATTTACCTTTGAAATTAGTGAAGGGCTTTTATCAATACTTACAGCAAATGTGATTTTAATGTTGTCAGAATGATGGGAAATTATACTTGTACTATACATCTGTACATGGACTGAACAAAAACAAATCTTCATGTAAAGGCAAAGTGAAACAATAATATTATACTTGTTATACTGATAATTTAAAATAAAACTGTAAATCTGAAAAATATAAATGTGGTGATGTGAAAGATGGTGATCTGATGCTAGCATTAAAGTGGTATTGAATGTCAATAAAATTGTTTTACAGATTTAAACTTTTGAAAGGCAGGCTATGATTGTTTTGTGGTTCTTAAGTTTCAGTAGCACAACCAAAGGGACAAAACCATGAATTAAATTATGAATCTTTGCTTTAGTCCCAGCTGCTCTGCTTTCATGCATCCAAGATAATTGATAATTTATTTAGTATGACTTCAGATTGCACATAAAGAACATGGAATAATTTTGCTTAATCCACTGCCTGCTTTTATTTATAAAAGCCAAGATAAAGCTGTACTTGTTAGTTTTGGTCTATGATCAGTATCCCCTAGCCAAATCTAAATCTTAACTATTAGTGAAAAACAATCAGGTATCGTGCTGTGTGATATGAACTGTTTAGCTTTTAAAACAGGGTCCAGTCACAGTGTAATTGTCACGAATCCAAGCCATGAACTTCCAGTCACTCACCCACCACATGGACTTTCACAGCACACAGTCAGTCACAGATCACTCAAGGACTACATTTCCCATCATCCACTGCACCCACACAGCTGTTCACCATGATCAAGCACGCACCTGTTTTCCATCTCACAATCACCAGCACCCAATCACACACACACACACACACTATATAAACCATGGACATTCTCTCACACTCTGCCGAGTATTGTTAGCCTTGTCTACATACCAAGCGTTTCCCTAGTATCCTTAGTCTGTCTTCCCGTGTTTGATTCCTGCCTGTGTTGTCTAGTTTATTCTCTCTGCCTTGCCCTCTGGATTAAGTTTGCCGATCTCCGACCCACGCTTGCCTTGGATTATTCTTGTGTCTTGCCCATGCCATACCTGTTTGCTACTGACCGACCCTGCCTGTATTGACCATGCCTTTAAATAAAAAGCTTGCACTTGGATCCGCATGTCTCACGTCTCGTCAGCTCCGTCACAGAATACTCGGCCACTAGGATCCAGCAGCTTCTCAGACGGTCATTCAGAAGGTATGGACACGACAAGAATTCTGTTTGCCCTTAAACAGGGTCCTCGATCACTGGAGCAACATATCAGAGAGTTTTTAGCCATCGCGAACTATTCAGATTTGCCGGACATTTTGCTTATTGAGATTTTTTGCGATGGCATAAATCAACCCTGGAGATCTGAGTTTAGACGCGAGGGTACGCGTGCTTCACTAGCTCAGTTTTTGGACTATGCCCTACTGACTGTTGGTTCAACGTTCACTGTGGGAGTCGTGGAAGAACGAGACACCGCACCCAATTGTGTGAACACAGCCACGCTAGAGCACGCTCACAAAATGGCGGCAACAACAACACCCCGTAGCGTCATTGCTGCCAATCACAAGCCAAGTCAAGTCACCGCTGCTGTTAAAGAGTCAAGTCAAGTCACCGCTGCTGTTAAAGAGTCAAGTCAAGTCACCGCTGCTGTTAAAGAGTCAAGTCAAGTCACCGCTGCTGTTAAAGAGTCAAGTCAAGTCCCAACTGATGTTAAGAAGCCAAGTCAAGTCACAGCCGATGTTAAAAGGTCAAACCAAAGCACAGTTTATCATCACAAGTCAAGCCAGGCCACCAGTGATCTCCGTGAGTCAAGCCAAGCCACAGTTGATCGTCACAAGTCAAGCCAAGCCACAGTTGATCGTCACAAGTCAAGCCAAGCCACAATTGATCGTCACGAGTCAAGCCAAAGCACAGTTGATCATCACAAGTCAAGCCAAGCCACCTTTGATCTCCGTGAGTCAAGCCAAGCCACAGTTGATCGTCACGAGTCACACCACGTCTCAGCTCTCCAGCCAGAGTCACACCACGTCTCAGCTCTCCAGCCAGAGTCACACCAAGCCACTGTGGATCGTCAGCCAGAGTCAGTCCACGTCGCAGCTGACCAGCCAGAGTCAGTCCACGTCGCAGCTGACCAGCCAGAGTCAGTCCACGTCGCAGCTGACCAGCCAGAGTCAGTCCACGTCACCGCTGACCAGCCAGAGTCAGTCCACGTCACCGCTGACCAGCCAGAGTCAGTCCACGTCACCGCTGACCAGCCAGAGTCAGTCCACGTCACCGCTGACCAGCCAGAGTCAGTCCACGTCACCGCTGACCAGCCAGAGTCAGTCCACGTCACCGCTGACCAGCCAGAGTCAGTCCACGTCACCGCTGACCAGCCAGAGTCAGTCCACGTCACCGCTGACCAGCCAGAGTCAGTCCACGTCACCGCTGACCAGCCAGAGTCAGTCCACGTCACCGCTGACCAGCCAGAGTCAGTCCACGTCACCGCTGACCAGCCAGAGTCAGTCCACGTCACCGCTGACCAGCCAGAGTCAGTCCACGTCACCGCTGACCAGCCAGAGTCAGTCCACGTCACCGCTGACCAGCCAGAGTCACGCCACGTCACAGCTGATCAGCCAGAACCTCTTCACGTCTCAGCTCCTCAGCCAGAACCTATTCCACCCAGAGACTCAGGGTCAGTCCTTCAAGTTCTCCGGTTGATATCCAACATGAGGGATGCACAGCTGGTGTCTGTACGCACTGCTGGTATCCCCAAATCCACTCACTCTGACCCCCCTGTGCATGAACTGATTACCCTGTCTGAAGCGCTTCCCATGGTGGGGATTGCACTATGTTGCATTTGGGCCACATACACCACCACGTTACTGCCCCAGGGGAAGGCATCTGCCGCAGAACCTCCCCAAGCGGTGGTGCTCGCCTCAGTCCCTTGCAAGGTAGTGACGCCCAGCAATATACTCTCACCCGGTGATGGTACCACCGTAGAACCTCCAGAGGTGGCGGCGTTAGCTGCAGAACCTCCAGAGGTGTCGGTGGTATCCTCCTATGAGCTCTCACCCTGTCCTGTCACGGCTATGGAGGCCGTCTGTGAACTCTTGCCCTGTCCTGTCACGGCTATGGAGGCCGTCTGTGAGCTCTCATCCTGTCCTGTCCCGGCCACGGAGGCCATCTATGAACTCTCGCCCTGTCCTGTCCCGGCCACGGAGGCCATCTATGAACTCTCGCCCTGTCCTGTCCCGGCCACGGAGGCCGTCTATGAACTCTCGCCCTGTCCTGTTCTGGCCACGGAGGCCATCTACGAACTCTCGCCCTGTCCTGTCCCGGCCACGGAGGCCGTCTATGAACTTTCGCCGTGTCCTGACACGGCTAAGGAGGCCGTCGGTGATTCCCTGTCCGGCCCAGTCATGGCTACGGAGGCCGCCTGTGATTCCCAGATCTGCTCTGCCACGGCTCCTGAGACTAGGAAGGCTCTCCCTGTCTTGTCTATCTCTGTTCTCCCAGTGTTGTCTGTCTCTGCTCTCCCTGTGTTGTTTGTCCTTGTTCTCCTCTACTTCCAGGTGCTGTCAGGGCTACCTGCCCAGTTTGCTTCCCTGCGGTGGGTCCTGGTCCCGTCTGTTCCGCCCTGGTGGGTTCCGGGTCCATCTGCTCCGCTCTGGTGGGTCCTGGTCCCTTCTGTTCCGCTCTGGTGGGTTCCGTGTCTGTCTGCTCTACCCTGGTGGGTCCCAGGTCCATCTGCTCCGCCCTGGGGGGCTCTGGTCCCCTCTGATCCGCCCTGGCGGGCTCCAGCTCCGTCCGCTCCGCCCTGGCGGGCTCCAGCTCCGTCCGCTCCGCCCTGGAGGGCTCCAGTCCCATCTACTCCGCCCCGGTGGGCTCTGGTCCCGTCCGCTCCGCCCCGGTGGGCTCCAGGTCCGTCCGCTCCGCCCCGGTGGGCTCCAGGTCCGTCCGCTCCGCCCCGTTGGGCTCCAGGTCCGTCCGCTCCGCCCCGGTGGGCTCCAGGTTCGTCCGCTCCGCCCCGGTGGGCTCCTGCTCCGCCCGCTCCACCCTGGATCTTTTAGGAGCTTCTGGAAGCCGCTCCTTGGGGGGGGGGCTATGTCACGAATCCAAGCCATGAACTTCCAGTCACTCACCCACCACATGGACTTTCACAGCACACAGTCAGTCACAGATCACTCAAGGACTACATTTCCCATCATCCACTGCACCCACACAGCTGTTCACCATGATCAAGCACGCACCTGTTTTCCATCTCACAATCACCAGCACCCAATCACACACACACACTATATAAACCATGGACATTCTCTCACACTCTGCCGAGTATTGTTAGCCTTGTCTACATACCAAGCGTTTCCCTAGTATCCTTAGTCTGTCTTCCCGTGTTTGATTCCTGCCCGTGTTGTCTAGTTTATTCTCTCTGCCTTGCCCTCTGGATTAAGTTTGCCGATCTCCGACCCACGCTTGCCTTGGATTATTCTTGTGTCTTGCCCATGCCATACCTGTTTGCTACTGACCGAACCTGCCTGTATTGACCATGCCTTTAAATAAAAAGCTTGCACTTGGATCCGCATGTCTCACGTCTCGTCAGCTCCGTCACAGTAATATGTGTGCAGTGTGTCTAAATCAGTAGTTCCTCTTTCACTGAAGGGGGTTTTTGTAGGCTCTGTATCACTGTGTTTGTGGTAATTCATAATGCTGTTGACAGTAATAATCTCCTGCATCTTCAGACTGGACATTTCTGATATTGAGCATGAAGTTTGTTCCTATGCCCTTTATGGGACATGGTGGTGGGAAAAATTCGGGGTGAGTGGAAAAAAATTTGGGGTGGGAAGAAAAATATTTTTCAAATGTTTTGCGTTCTCTCACAAAACTTTTACGTTCCCTCGCGAAACCAGCCCAGCTAACCATTATACGTGATTGTTACGTAACTGCAACGTAATTTGACGACCAAACTTTCGTTGTGGCAACGTAACTAGTTACGTTGTGACAACTGGAAAAGTGAAATTCCCGGATACGTTGCTACAACGTAACTTCGTGACGTTGCCAGTTGGTAATCACGATGTTGTGACAACGTCATGTGCTGGTACATAGTTGGTCATTTTCAGGGCGGACAGTTTGTGTCCTCATTTGCCCAATAAAGACAAGATATTTTATGAATGATGGACTCAAAATTAGGCAAATCCAGTTTATTTATTTTGTTTTTAAAAACAGTACACATTAAAAATTATATCACCTCAGAATTTTAAATGATGTAACTGTTGTGTTGTGTTTGTTAGAAAGAAAGAGTAAAAAAAAAAACATTTGGAACTCCAAAAAAGAAAACCTTTTCTCTGTGACTTTAAATTTACCACCTGTAATACGCATGTGTGACTATTCTTTACAACTACAAATTCCACTGTCACAGGTGCTCAGTTTTGCTATAATAATACCTTAGAACATAATACTAATAATACCATAGAATATGGTAGTAGTCAGCCACCTATGCAAAAGCAGAGAGGTCAGTGTGATGTACTGTAGATACAGCTGTCCAGGCCAACATCTGATGTACTGATGTCTTCAACTGGGAATCCAGAAAACCTGCAATAAAAATAGTACAGTTCAAAATCCATCATACATAACCAATATAACAGGACTGCCTGATCCTGTTCCTGGAGATCTACCCACCTGCAGAATTCAGATCTAACTCTGATTCAACACACCCATCTGTAATTGTCAAACTGCTTTCATTGATGCGCTGTGAGGTAGATTTGTTGACAAGTTCCTCCCTAAAAGTACATTGATAAAACAGTATTTTCATAGTGGGTCATTTAATGAAGTCACTATATTGCTTTTTTAAATGATCTCATTAATAACTTTGCTAAATAATATTATTGTTATAATAAAGAACATTGCTAACCTTATGAGAAAGGCATGTAACAGCTTTTTAGGTTAATTTACAGTCATTTACATTTGCATCATAAATACATACTCAGTCCCAAAGGGATCTTCAGTAAATGTGGTAAAAAGATTTCCAAACTGATTAATAATTTAATAGTAGTAGTATATAAAAAAACGAATAAAATAGGGAGAAGGGAGAAACACAGCTAAACCCTCCAGCTAAATCTTCTCAAACAAGTCAAAGGAGTATTAGTTCCTGTTCAAAAATGATAGTACACAGGACAAAGAAATGAGACATACAATCACCCCCTAACCTTTTTCATCATCTGGCACAGTTTTGCTTACAAATAAATGTGACCAGTGCTGGCAAAATGAGTCGGAATGCACATGAGCTAATTTCGAGTTACAGGCAAAAGAAGTGAAAGATGTTGATTTTAGTCGAATTTGAGGTTTTCACAAAAATGAGTTCATTAAGCCCTCTTCTAGCGATCCCAATGCTCCAAATAGTATTTAAACATCTAAATATATCTTTATTTGCATGTTTTCTGAGAGGAGTACCTTTTCTCCGCTCGCTTCTCGCACTGACTGTCATCCGAAGCGAACACATAACGGCGCTTCTGACGGTGTGCGATCCCAATAAATATACACAGAATTACAGCATTTAAGTATTCACGCAAACATAATCTGTTATGTCTTAAGTGAACGTTTGAGGAAATGTTGGGTAAAAACATCGGATGAGTGACATTATATTAGATCCGTGCAGTACAGTAGGTCTAATATATAGGCCGTCTGTCTCAATGTTAATCTAATAATAAAAGAAAAGAGGGAATCACTCGCTGCTCTTGTTTGAACTGCTTTTGTAATCAATTTATTCATAATGAACACACTAAAGTGATTTTTACATTTGATTATTTGTTTTACTTACTTGAATGCTTTTGTTTAGATGTAAAATGAAGTAATACATTACTTTAGAGCTGTCGCGATTCGTCGATTTTAGTCGACTAGTAGATTTTGAAAAATCATCGACTTTTGGTCGTTTTGCTCGTGTCGACTAATCGGCAAAATACCAGAAGTGCCGCATTTCACAGACTAGAATCCATAAAACACATAATTAAGCATAATTGTGAATTCACAAACGCTATGATTTAATTAAATAATTATATGCGATGCAGTTCTAACACAGTATATGCGTTTTAATTATTTACATGCGTGTAGGTTAAGTACGTACGTCACACAGCGGCTCCACAGTAGTTCCACAGAAACGTATAATTTACATGTGTGGAGCGTCTCAAACTTCGTCTCTGCTCTGCATCTGGGAACGCAACGTGCGCCATTTCATTAGATTTGTAAAGTAAATAATTTATAAACCTATGCAAACACAGGAGAATATATCGCAATTTCAAAATAAAAGCTCAAACCCTCACTCTGAGTTTACACGTTTTGATGTCCACATATTCATTTAATTACAGTGGCTATAGCATTTCTGTCCTAAAGAAATGGCCAAATATTAAAGATTAAGTGGACATTTGAATTAAATGGTGCTTGGTCAATATTAATCATGGATTAGATCGTGCAGTAATGTTTAAAAATCATCATCAGGCTGTCGGCGCCTCCTGCAGACCTTTGTTGTTATGCGTCATCTACATTAGCTCCATTGTTTATAATACATTATGTATTTTAACAGTTTTGTTCAATAAAACCATGATTTCTTGCTTTTGATACTTTATTTGAACTAGTTATTATTGCATCATTGCTATTATATATGTATTTTAAGTCATTTTAAAAGCTATAATATAAAAATATTATAATTATAGGGCCCTATGAAATCCGTTTTATTTCCAAATTCATTTTTTTCCATTTTATTTTTCTATACTTTGTTTTAATGGTCAAATTCAGTTTTATTAATCAAAAAGCCTGTCTAATTAATTGAGTTTTACAGTTTTATCTTTACCAAATTCTGTTTTCCATTATTTTCTGGATTCCATTTTAATGGTTCCATTCATTTTATTTTTCAGAAATACTGCACATTTACATTTTTCTCCTAAATAAATTCTGGTAAATAACATTTCTGGTAAATACTCCTTTATTTAAAATACTGATTATAATTGTATTATTAGACTAGAACACGTGGATATGTTGTCTTTCTTACACTGTAATACTTAACTGATTTCAGTGATTTGGACTGAGATGAGATGAACACTTGCTTCTATGTTGCACTTTACTTTTGCTTTAAAATAGGATTTCATAGAAATTTGGATTTAATTTGGTTTAATAAAATATTCTTAAGGAAAATTGTTGTTGTTTTTTTGTGGGGAATTAATCGTTTAGATTAATCGACAAATTAGCCGATAGATTAATCGAAATAAAAATAGTCGTTAGTGGCAGCCCTACATTCATTGTTTCTTTCCTGTATATATATATATATTGCATTGTTTTTTTTTGCATTGGTTAATATTAATAACAACAAAGATAGAATAAAAAAATTGCTAAATTGTGATTATTAATCTAATAATGATTATTAAGAAAAGAATTGGGTGGAAAGAATTAATGTTGCTAGGTGATTTTGCTTTGGAACCTTCAGAAAACTTTAAATCAGTTTTTCTCAAAATGGTCTTTGCTGACTTTATCAACTTCAAACGGGAGTAGCTGTCATTTTTCGTCCGATTCTAACAACTCATATCATTTTGAAGGTCTTTTATTGGAGAATGTAATAATAAAAAAAGTGACTCATTTTTGAATTTTTTTTCATTTTGACTCATTTTGCCAGCACAGGTCACAAATGGTGAAATCTCTATACAAGTAATTCAGAGAACAGGCAAACCTTGTTCATTTACATACTGTATATTACCAACACTGTAACAATACAAAGCTGGTTGAAAATCTGCAAACTTACCTTTTAGGGCAATGATTACAATATAAGGATTATTTGGCAGCTTTGTATGTTTATCTAGTTGCCATCATCTGAAGTGAGTGTTGGCGTCTTCTGAAGTCTTCACACGCCAGGCTGGACCCAAGTGGAACTGGTGTAATCTCTAGTAACCTTGGGATGGACATCCCGAGATTTAAACAGGAAACCAAAAGGAGAAAGATTAGAATAGCTGCTATTTGTATTATTTCAGACAAAAGACTATTTATTTCATCACATATAACTGAAGTGCAAGGTTATGAGATGTTTTCTGTGGGAATATGTTAAAATGTAATTTGGAGTTGTGTCACTGGTGTTACCGTTTAACAAAAATCATAAAAATCACACTGATGACATCACTTGACTTCCTTCTTCCTATTTCCTGAAGATCTATGAAGAAAGGCCCATGATAAGTCCACTGTATCTTTTCAGTTATCAGAAATTTTCTCATTTATCTCATGATTTCATATGTTTACCATGACAGATCAAAATAGGTTTGAACTAGATTTAGTTAATTGTCCCGCTGATGTAAGTGACGTCACCGATTGACGGTACAGTGTAGGCTGTAAATTATGTTTAGGTTAAATAAATGAGCCTATTTCCAATCACCCACTGAAAAATTACCAGCTAAACTTTTACATAACTGTCATCTACAGTTCATAACGATGTGATTAAAATCCCAAACTTTCAAAAAGAGCTCAGTCTATGGAGTTAGCCTAATTTACTTCCTCTGAAAACGGCTAAGATGCTAACGGACTTGTAAGAAGACACTAAACCATTTCTATGAACTAATTTCACCAGAAGCGAGTCAAATACAAGCAAGAGAGGTGTCAGGAATAGTTGTATTTAATATTTGTGAGATTTTAGGGACTAAACTTACCGAAAACAGTAAAAACAGCAGCGAGAAACGGAGCTTCCTGCTTGTCAGTCATTGTGTTGCCTCTCCGTTTCCATGACAACTCCCGCCGCTCCAGTGTTCAGGCGCACGCATTAAAACACGTCACAGTCACGCAGAATTAAATAAATAATCATATAAAATTAGAACATTACATAAATAAATAACTTAATCTAATGAAATTATTATTAAATCATACATTTAATTTATTTAAATGTAGTTCTATGACACTGCACGTGATCGTCGGATAAAGCAGCACTTTTATAGTTTAAGGTTGTTGTTTTCTTTTTTTAAATGAACACTCAACCACCTTATTTCATTAGAAAGCCTGCTTTCATGTAGACCAGGGGTCGGCAATTAATTTTCCTAAGGGGCCACAAGAGAAACTTGGGCAGTTTAGAGGGCATTAATACACCTAACTCGATTCTTTATGTTAAAAAATTAATAAATAAAACTGTAAATGAATGAAAATGTGAAGCACAATATTTTATGAACGTTCACAAAAACAGTTTTGAAATTGTGCAATTTTTTTTGCAGTGTTTCAAAAACTAGCATCACAACTTTGGACAAAAAAAGCAAGTACTGGTATTTCAAAGACCAGCATCACATTAGATTAGAGCAATTCCAGCGTTATTGACATTACATTTGCAATCAAAACATAAATGTAATATGAGTTAGGTCTCGAATTGTGTGTAATTTCTATTCTTGGGCCATGATTTTCCCTTGAACTTGAATATTTGTATTCATTTGGGTTTGTTTTCTGTTTTTCACCTCTGTCCTTTTAATACATATTAATTGATAATGTCCTCTACTGCTGTAGTATTTAGGCTGTAGTATTTTAGTATTTTGAGAATTACATATCACAAATCAGTGACTATACTTTGAGTTTTTTTCTTTCAGTTTTGTGGTGTGAAGAACTAGATGTGTTATGGTAAATTAAATATGTTAATAAGAGGGTTTCTGTGGTTTGTGGTTTCTGTGTCTTATGCACCATTTCTGTATGAAACAGTTAAACTTAATTTAAAAATTATTGCATATACAATGAACTTCGTTTATAAGTGATAAGCCGATACATATCCATTTAAAAGTAGTCAATAACTGAGTTTGGTTATTGTCTCAATCCAGCAAAATGTTTAATCGGGTTGAAAAACCATAGAATTGTGATCACTTGTAGATATAATACATAAGGACAGTTATGCACTTGTTTTGTCTTAATACTGCATTTTACAAATGGGAAAAAAACCTTTTATATTCTTTGACCAATAGTGTGTGAACACTTACCTGTGATGATCATAAATGACTTAAAAATAGTATCTGAGCTTTTTTACAAAGCACTAGACAACTGCTGCAGGTGGGTGTTGAATATGCTGAAAGCTTTAGATGTCTGATACATGAAGTCTAAAAGTGTGTGTTTTGTCTTTATCCTATCTTGCACATAGCAAATTTATTGTATTAATTTTTCATTGTACATTTATGAAATGTGCGGGGATGTCTCCCTCTAAGGATTTTTCTCCCAGAAATGAATTTGATAAAAAGTCAGAGTTGTTTAGCAAATGGATAAATATTTGTTCCTTTTTGTAAAATTATGTTTTCTCAAAAACGTACCGCATAGCAATAAAATATTTAAAAGAAATGCAGTTTAATTAAATTATGGCGTACGACGTTGCAGACTAAAAACGCACACACGCTGGCGACATGTTCTGGTAATGAAATTACGGGCTAGTGACGTTGCAGTTACGTTGCCAGTAAGTCATGAAATTACCAAATTATTACGAATAGAGGACCTGTCTGGGACGTGTTTGGTTATCTTGTTACGTTATGAGGACGCCCTGACAACGTTGTGGGTTGGTAATGGGATGGTAATGGAATTACGAGCATACGACGTTGTGGTAACGTTGTTGTTGGTAAGTCATGAAATTACCAAATTATTACGAATAGAGGACCTGTCTGGGACATTTTTGGTTATCTTGTTACGTTATGAGGACGTACTGACGACGTTGTGGGTTGGTAATGGGATGGTAATGGAATTACGAGCATACGACGTTGTGGTAACGTTGTCTGTTGGTAAGTCACGAAATTACCAAAAATTACGAATACGTTACGTAACTGTTACGTCGTGTGTTAGCTGGGAGTTGAGTTCGGACAAACTCTTCCTGTTTACTTTACAGCTTGCAGTGGTTCATACAGCTCCATATGTTCACAATGGAGCGGTTCAGTTTTATTTTAAATTTGGACTCAAATAAAGAAATACAGTCAGTGCTTATTTCAAGGCAGTTTTGGGACATTCTAAAACGCTTAATATGGCTTATGTTTTAAAACAGTGACATTGGAGGATCAAATTCGATAATAATAAAAGCTGATAAAATTATTAGGCTAATATTAATAACCTTATTAATAATATTACTATTAATAAAGCAGAATAGCCCAGAATATGAACGCAACTCCCTGCACGTATAAACTTTTTGTCCCCCATAAAAGGCTTAAGGCTAATGAAAACGGTGATTTAAAAATACCAAATCTGTTTACAGTTTATGCACAGCCCAGAACGGAACGCGCAGTGTTGTATTCTCCCCCGCAGACAAAACATTAAAATGTTATAGCAGGTTGCTTAGCACGTTGCTTTTCTACGGAGCCCTTCAATGGACATGGTAGTGGGGTGAAAATTCGGGGTGAGTGGAAAAAATTTGGGGTGGGAGGAAAAAATATTTTTCAAATGTTTTGTGTTCCCTTGAGAAACTTTGCGTTCCCTGCAAAACTTTTGCGTTCTCTCCCAAAACCAGTTGAGTTCGGACAAACTCTTCCTGTTTACTTTACAGCTTGCAGTGGTTCATGCAGCTATATTTTCACAATAGAGCGGTTCATAGAGTTTTATTTTATATTTGGACTCAAATAAAGAAATGCATCAGTGCTTAGTTCACGGCACAGTTTTGGGACATTCTAAAACGCTTAATATCCCAGCCGGCACATGACCGACCTTCAACGTTGAAATATGGTTGAAATAAGGTCAGTTGTTGTTTTAACGTTGAAACAACGTTAATACAACGTTGAATGCTGAACGGTTGAAAACCAGCCGGCACATGACCAATCTTCAACGTTGAAATATGGTTGAAATAATGACAGTTGTTGCTTCAACATTAAAACAACGTTGAAAAAATGTTTAATGCTAAATGGTTGAAAAAGGTTACCAAAAACACTTGTAAATCAATGTTGATTTGCTTTTTTTACAAGAACTGTATGTTGAATCAACTTAATGTCTTCAACAGCATACAAAATAAATTTCTGCCTTTTAAATTATTATTACTAAATTATTTAAAATCATATTATTTTATTAGCATTTTACAATATTTTGATCGTTAAAACTATTCTAAAATCTAAAGGTATATGTTAAAATATTATCATCATTAACAACAATAAAACTAAATACATTTCACTGCGTTTACCTTATTTCTTTGATCATGATTGGTTAATCTGGCTGTCATCCAGGAAACTGGCCAATGAAACTGTTCGCGCCTTTCTCAGTTTGAAAATATGACCGTTATTATCGTCTTTCTGAGTGAGGCGGCTGACTGACTGTGTGTGTGAGCTGCTGCTCGTTGAGATTGCTCGGTCGGTCCCGAATTATTTATAATATAAATATTTGCCTGTTAAATTTTTATTTTGAGTGAATTTGAGTCGTGACATGTCAACGGAGAACAATAACTAGAATGTGAACACAGGAAGGGTCAGGTGTAATCTGCGAAGTCCTGCAAACACACGGACAAAATCAGGTAAGAAAATCTTACCTTTCAAAAATAGTAAATTATAATGTTACCAGAGTTTAAAAATGGGTAACTTAAATGACATGTAACGTTAACCTGCAGAAGATAAATACCTGTGTCTGTGTGTGTGTGCATTTTTATATTGCTTTATCACAGATGCTAATGTTGTTGTGTGTTGCAAGTTGTAATGTCTGTTTTAGAGATTTTTCTGATGTGAATGCTATGCATTGTTATATTTTTAATCGTATAATAGTCTCAAAAGATAACATACTCTGTTCATGTTTTCTAAATATCATATAATCGCAAATTTAAACGAATTAAGATTGTTTAAAGCAGTGATTCTCAAAGTGTGGTATGAGTAACGTTACCACTACCACTAGTGCTACTCAGGCTCCCTCTAGTGGTACGCAGAGGAATCACGAAATTAAATATAAATTAATGTCAATACATTTTAATTTAATCTTTATTTGAGTAAAGTTTTTTTTTTTTTTTACATATAAGTATAGTACAGTTTTTATTTAACTTTTGGTACAACACATTTTAATTTAATCATTATTTAAATTTTGTATTTACCTGTATGTACGCACCGTGTAGTGTTAATGTTCAAACTGTATTTACAATTTTAAAGTGGCTGAAAACAATAAGTATTCTTATTAGGAAAAAAACTTTTCAGTGAACCATTTCTTCTTTCCCCTTGTAGGTTCATCAAGGATCCAGCTGTTTATTGGCAATTTGGTAAGGAATTGTTCATCTGCTACATTGCACCGTCACTTCTGGAAGAGATTCATTGACCTTTTGTGAAAGGTTTTGATTTTACTTAATAAAAATTTACTTTATTTGATTTTACTTGTTTTACTAAATACACTGTATAGTTAGGAATCTGATTAAAACAGTGTAACTGGGGGCTCTGAAAAAACTGCTTGTGAATAATTTAATATTGCAAACTTTCATCTGAATACATTAAATAGGTGTTTAATGAATAGTGTTGTGCACTTTGTTTCCAACCCCACTGTTATTGAACTTAAAGTGAAAATATTATATGTGATATGTTTTGCATTCAGTTTTCAGTTAAATATATTTCACAATATCAAAGTTGATCTTTTATGAGTATTTATTTTTGGTGTTTTTGTTATTTATACATACAGGGCAGTACAGAAAGTGCACAAGTGTGAGAGAGAGGAGGACACGGCATCAGAAAGGACCTTGAGCTGGGACTCTTTCAAGGATCACCCAAAGCACAACCACGCTATATGTACAAGGCAGTTGGTTCTAACATTTTATCAGAATTTGAAGAAACATTTCTACTTAAAATATTAAATACATTTCATTCAAGGCAGCGTTTTTTCCTGCGTAAAGAATTTCCTCTGGCTGTCGACAAAACTCAAGACAGTCCTATCCTTTACCACCGACATGGTTTCTGTTGCAGGTTCTATTCTCAAACTGTTCAACACATTCTCACTGCACAAATGTGCAAATCTCTTGTAATGAGACACATTAGTAAAACATGTTTTCACAGAAACTATAGATTTCCACCAAAATAAAAGATCAACTGGTTTCAGTCAAAAGAAGTACAAGGGTTTCTCTTGCAGGGCAAAATATGCATGTTATGGTACAAACACTTTGAGTCTTTAAATGTTGTATTTGGATTTTACAGGTTTTTAACAATACATCCAAGCACAAACACTGCAAGATAAAGTTTGGGATTATTTTCATCTGTTTTATACTGTATGTTTCCAAAATAAAACTGCTGTTTTACCATTTTCAGCGTGTGGTAGTTTATTGAAGTTGATTGTAAAGCCATTGCTGCCAGTCATTTGATTTTTAAACTTTATGTATGTGTACAGTGTTGATCTAAATGCAAACTAGGTTCTAATTGAACGTACAGTTGTGTATTCACTCATGTTGAAAGTACGACGGTGAAACAACGTCGTGTTATCAACGTTGATTCAATTTGCAAAATCAACACAATTCAACGTTAATCCAACGTCTACAGAACGACCTTAATTCACCCATGCTGAAGGTAAGACGGTGAAACAACGTCGCGATTTCAACGGTGAAACAACGTCATGATTTTGCGGTGAAACAACGTCACAATATCAACGTTGATCCAATTTGCAAAATCGAAACATAATCCAACGTTGATTCAACCATGGTACCTGACGTTGATTCACCGGTGAATCAACGTTGAAATGCCGGCTGGGATGGCTTAATGTTTTAAAACAGTGACATTGAGGACCAAATTCGATAATAAAAGCTGATAAAATTATTAGGCTAATATTAATAACCTTATTAATAATATTACTAAGCAGAATAGCCCAGAATATGAACGCAACGTCCTGCACCTAAGCTTTTCTCCCCCATAGCTTAAGGTAGGCTAATGTACGGAGCCCTTTAAAGGGCATTGTGGTGGGAAAAATTCAGGGTGGGAGGAAAAAATATTTTTCAAAACTTTTGCATTCTCTCGCAAATATATTCCCTCGCAAAACTTTTGCATTCCCTCACAAAACTTGGTTCTCTCACAAAGATTTTTTTTAAAGAAGTTTTGCAAGGGAACGCAAATATCTTTGCAAGAGAACGCAAAGTTTCTCGAGAGAACACAAAACATTTGAAAATATTTTTTCCTCCCACCCTGATTTTTTTTCCACTCACCCCGAATGTTTCCCACTGCAATGTCCCTTAAAGGGCTCAGTATCATCCTCCTCCTCCCGCCGTTTTTTTATTTTATGGCAGTTGGCAGCCAACTTCTGGTGAAGTACCGCCACCAACTGGACTGAAGTTTGAAGCATTAATAGTGACAATAAACAAAAATAAATCATTTTTAAATTCTCTCTTATAATCCTAATATTTTAAGATATCTTAATATTGCACTATTTTTATGTTGCAAATTAAATGTTGTTGTTGTTTTTTCACCTATGTCAGGGATGGGCAACTTTGAGAGTGAGGAGGGCCAGCATTTTTTCTCCTTTTTACCAAGGGGCCAGATTACTAATCCACGTCCACGCACCTTTTACACCATCTTACTCAATTTCCTTTTTATTTAAAGAAATGAAAGTATAATTAATGTAATTTGTTTTTAAAGATTTTATTAACTATAAAACTTTTGCAGTTATGCTAGTTCAGAAGGGAAACTTTGTTGTCAGTTGACAGAAATATTACCCAACAATGTAAACATCTCAATTGCAGTGTCTGTAAATTTGCAACAAACAAATGTACAGAAGTCCTTTTTTTATTAGTGGCCTACAGATCATTCTCAAAACAACCTAAGAGGACAGTTAAAGGGCTTATTCAAAAAAAAAAAAAAAGTTATTCCAAATGGTACCATAAAATAACCTTGTATCTGCAGGATTTTCAAAATCAATTGTAAGACCTTTAAAGACCTTTTTAAGATCTGCACTTCACATTTCAGCCTTAAAACTATTTTTAAGAAAAGGGATGAGTCAAAATTATCAATTCATTATTATATTAAATAATATATATCTTATTTATGTTATCGATCCACTAGTTCACATTTAAAAATATGTAGCAAAAAAAGCAGACGGGCTTATTGAAAATGCATATTCGTTCTCTGGCAGCAGGTTTCACTTTCGGTTTCCCGGTAACCGCAGAACACAACTCAGCAGCAGCGCCTGACTTTGAGAAGTGCAGCGCTCATACTTATTCAGTGAAATCATAGCCTTTTGAAGTTTAATCGTCATATTAATCCATATAGCAATTCTTGTCTTTCCGTCCCCAAATTTAAGACCTCTTATAATTTAGACTTTTTGTAACATTTAGAAGTTTTCATGGCCATAAATTTAAACAAATAAACTGAAGACTTTTTAAGGATCCGCAGAAAACCTAGAACATATTTCAGTGCAAACATTTCTGTCATGCATTTGGTATAAAGCTTTTGTTGACTATGCATTTTACCTTTGAAATTTGAGGCAAGTGCAACTCTGGCGTCCCGTTGTCTGTGAGCAGTGGTGTGATGGCGATTTAAATAAAAATACAGATTTCCAAACAATCCAAACATATAGGCATCCCATTGAACTTGTTAAAAAAGATAATCCGTTAACCATCTTGACTGGAAAATACTGTTTTCATGGTCTGTTTTTCATTTATTATTTGCTACGTTAGTGAATATTTACACTGCGCTGAAATTAATATGGGGAGCGGCTGGAAACTAGCGAAATTTGCAATTTGCAAAGTGGCAATTTGCATATGTGTGGCTGCAGTGTGTGAAAACAACCAGCCTATAATGGTAAAAATCCACCCACTCATTTATTTATAATCTAATAAAATAATAAACAGTCTTTCCAGACCAGCTGTTTCAGATTCTCCCTCTGTTTGCGTCACTGAGGGGAAAAAGTCCCGCCCATTAGTGACGCTCTCTGCCCTATTAGCATAAACACAGCCCTGAGTGAGAAGCTGCATCGGCCTCTGCCATTAACATTACTGATTACTGTAGCTGCTGGAGATATACAATGTCAGCACCAAAGAGGCTTTTCAAGTGTTGTGTTTTGGGATGCACTAACGAACATAGGAGTCTCCATAGACTCCCTCCATCTGAGCCTGAGGAAGCTGTGTTTAAGTTCCATTGTCTGAGGAAATGTCCCGGAAAAAAATCGGTAAAGTCCCCAATACTTGTAGGGATCAATACCAACACTTCCTGCAGGAAGGTCAGCTCCAGACAAAGTAAGTGCCACGTGTTTGTTTTCAAATTGCCTTTCTGAAAGAGCTTCTTGGCACTCTGTAAGGCTAATGATGCTAAAGCTACCATTGTCTCTGTCTGTTTTCACTGATGCTGTCTTCATGAATGATCGTGAATAGTAATGTGGTAGTTAAAAGTTACATATGAAAGCAATGTGAGTAGATCGCTTCAGTTTATTGAGCTCATAATCACAAGTGGGACTTACAAAGTTTGTGATAGCATGCCATGCACCATGAGACCAGCTGTGTTGTTATTTTTATGGTGCCGTGCTCCCGTCTGTGTAATTTATAAACGTGAATTTATTATGCACAGTACAATCAGATGACTGACTTTGAAACAGAGTGTGTTTTCTGTAAAGATAATTGGTATTTACTAATAGTGGAATGTTTATTTGCAAAGGCTAGCACTGCTAATGCAGAGCTCTTGAAGCTCCGCCCTCTTCTCCGGGAGCACTAGCTCATTTGCATTAAAGCAACACTCTCAATATCAGAGCGTTTAGGCTCATACCCTAAAAGTGGCAATTTTAACAAGCTATAAAAAAATATCTGTTGGGTATTTTGAGCTAAAACTTCACATACACACTCTGGGGATATCAGAGACTTATTTTACATCTTGTAAAAAGGAGCATAATAGGTCCCCTTTAAGTTATATTCTTTCCTTTTTTAAAACATTTTATTAGTACATGCTCTATTGTTTCTGTTTGCTCACAATAATTACACTGTCTTGTTTCAGGTTTTCATATTTTATACAATGAATGATTTACTCCAGAATGCCCTCTTCGAGTAATTGAATCTTCCTTCCTGTTATTAAAAACTTTTCTCCCATTGCCTCTTTGTTTCTGCGTGCTATACAGATGTCTGCCCTCAATTTCACAGCTCCACACTTGTACATCTATCTCTGTGTTTCACAGCTTGCTTAGCTCACTTATGAACAATTTCATTAGCCTCCACACCCAGCAGGAACTCACAGAATCATTATTAAGCTTGCATTACTTAAAAAAAGTTGCAAGAATCTCACATGTAATGTCTTCCTCTTGCAAGGCTTGATGGTGCTGCATAAGAGTCAGTACATATTACATCTGCTCGTGTTTTACATATTCTGCCCACTGGAGTGCTAACATCATGACAATTAATTCTGCTGCATACACAGATATGTGTTCATTTATTCTTCAGTAATACTATTTTGTAACTTTGGAATATATTCTGCAGCAGTTCATCCATAAACTGGATCTTTAGATCTATCAGTGTTTATTATATGTAGCCATGATAAATAGATCTGATCTAAATACTGCTGTACAATAATATTCAATTGTTAGATCACTATAGGCATTGGAAATATCCACAGGGAAATATTAGATCACAGTACGTCTAACGTTTGCACATTTACTCCTAACAGCATTTCCTCATGCAGAGTTAATAGCCATTTCTCATTTTGAGGTGTTAGTCTGTGGAATAAGACATGGCAGCGCAGGTGGAAGTGAGAGGATCTGTCAAGTATCTGTGTGACACCAAATCATCATTTTTGTAAATGGTCTTGCCTTTTTTGATAAACATTTTAATAACAGTTTTATAAGAATCTCCTTTAATGTTGGATCCAATCCTCCATGTAAATCAAAATGGCTTAAACCTCATTGTATATCTTGGAACAGCATTTGGATGTTACCATATAAATATTTAATTTCTATAAAGTAAAAGAAGCACTTTACACAATGATTCACAGATGTTATCCAGTAAATTCAACTGTTAGCAGATATATTCATAGCGTTTGTGATAAATGTACCTTTTCTAAAATACATGTTGAAGATATTGAACATTTATTTTTCTTTTGCCCTTTTTCTATTTCATTTTGGGTTGACTTTAAAGTAGACATAACAAAAAAAAAGTAAACAAAGCCCTTAATTTAGAACCTCATGATATTTTATTTTGTTTTCAAAACATCTTTTTCTGATAAACAAATTTACATTATCAATCTGTTAATTATCATAGCAAAGTTTTATATTCATAAGTCAAAAGTAATTCAAAAGAAACCATCATATATTACATTTTGTAACACCGATCTTAAAATATACTTTGAAACCCTTTCTAATATGAGATCACCAAATAAGAAGCTTATAAAAACAATACAAATTCTAAAGCTTTTCAAATTTATGTAACTGTATGTATAACTTTTTTGTTTTATTTTATTGTTTAATTTATATGTTTGTATTAATTTGTTTTGTTGTTGTTCTGTTTTGAATGCTTTGAGATGTACAACATTGCCCTATGTTTGCCTTGTGCTTTTGTGTAATGAAACTGCTTCTCCTAACCCTACTTCTCATTCTCTATACGGATAACTGCTTATCTTTTGTTTTGTTTTTGCCTTTAAGTTAAACAATCATTCATTCTTCATTGTATCGTTTGCAGAGAAGACAAGCTAATTTATCGCAGTGCATGATAATTAAGATTTTTTTTTTTCTCTTAGGTTTTGCTGCTTCAGCCGTCATATTAAATTATCCAAATAAAAGTGTTCAACAAGCTGACAGAAGTCGATCCATTTCTTTGTTGGAAACTTTTAAATGATAAAGTATAATTGTTGTCATAATAAATATATTTTTTTCCATTCCAGGAGATATATAACAGTTTCACTCTGAAACTGTTATATGAAGATTGTGGGTCACATTCAGCAAACAGTCACGAACTCACTGTACTTTTTATATTTATTTCAACAAATGACAAGCAAAATCAAATCCCTATGAGCTTGTGAACAGTTTTGAAGCATTTTAAAATGCTGGTTAATGTACTAAGACAGTGATGCAAAAAGACATGCAGGTGAGCGACATGTTTAGCAAGCCGTAATAAAGCGTTTATGGATTAAGACAGTGATATTTAATGTTCATATTTTGGGCTCATCTGTTTTTCTGTACATATTATCCCCTGTTCAAGTTCTGCTAATTCACAAGCCTAGTGAGAGTCATATTCGCAAAGAAGGTAACGTGTATTAAACCAACAAAATCAAATCTTTCAAAAACACACAGAAATGGGAATCTTTTATTGAGTGAGAGGTTTAATCAGTGACATTAACAGATTTACTATTCGGCTTCTTCTCCGCGACCTGCTTCCTTTGATGTGTTTACACATAGAAACAAGGCGAAAAAACATACATTTCTCTCAGGACGATGATCTGAGTTACTATTGCAATTCTCGATGCAGCATGAATGACATACAATGGTGACATTTTTCACAATCACGACAAAAAAAAAATCTAATACTGCCCTAAACTCAATAGCTATCCTGCAAATATGGCGGATAAACAAAGCGGTTTCCCAGAACTCAACGCGGCGTTACGTCACGTTTTTAGCGGAAGTCTTTAAAGTGAAACAGAAAGTGTATCAGAGACGCTTTCGCGGAGGATTAAATCTAACTGTCTTCACATGCCACGGTAAGTTTGTTAAAACGTTTCAAAGCTATAATATCTGTTACTGTGAGGATCTTTTGTGTCTAAACAGATGTTATGTTGAACTCGAGCGTTGTTCGCTTAAAGAGCCACTATCACGGTGGAAACTATGAAGGAGGACGAGAAGAGAAGCGCAGGGCGTCCAGCCGCGAAAAGTTCACTTAAAAATGACCAAGAGGCGTCCATAATGTACTTTAATGGAAAATATGGATTTTTTTTCTTTTAGCTTCGCCCAACAGCCTCTATCTTCATGTCTTTTGCTTGCCATCACGAGCCAACGTCAGTTCTGCGGTCAGGCCAGCCTCCACGTTATATGGTGCGCGCATATACTACGCGTTACGGTAATAGCGTGTTAAAACAGATCAGAGGAAAAGCGATCTTTAGCTTTCATTTGAGCCAGTTTCTCTGTCATTGAATGAATGAATGAATAAATAATAATACGTTTAAAACGGTCTGATATAAATAAATAGACCAATTAATATGAAAAAAAACTGTCTGATGAGAAATAAGCCTTTTACAACTTGCATATAACCATTTTGTATCTGTAAATTCACATAGTTATAAAAATAAAACCCCATGTCTCCACAAAAAAAATTCACTTTAGATTAACAGTACACCAGCCCAGGGTGTCACTCAATCAGTTTTAGGACTGTCTGATGTAGCATTACACAATAAAAGCCCTCCAAAAACTCATATAACAGTTTTGTCTGATTTTGAATAGCTCTAAAAATCACACTCCCTGACAGCCCACTACTACTGATTGACAGCATTACAAAATAAAAGCCCTCCAAAACTCATATATAACCAGTTTTGTCAGGACCGTCCCTGGCTGACGCGGGGCCCGGTGCGAGGTATGGAGTGGGGCCCCCCTCGGTCCGTTTGCGATCGCGTTACGGGGGGGGGGGGGGGTGGGGTTGGATTCCGTTCGTCGCGGGGCGCGGGGCCCGGTGCGACCGCACCAGTTGCACCGCCCAGAGGACGGCCCTGAGTTTTGTCTTTGATTTTGGATAGCACTAAAAAGGAAACTCCCTGTCTCCACACACCACTTTCGATTCAGATTAGTAGGTCACAACCCCAGGGTGTCACTCAGTCAGTTTTAGGACTGTCTGATGTGGCATTACATAATAAAAGCCCTACAAAAACCTTAAATATGACCAGTTTTGTCTTTAAGTTCAGATAGCTACAAAAAGGAAACTCCTTGTTTCCACAGACCAGTTTTAATTCAGATTAATAGTTCACAACACCAGGGTGTCACTCAGTCAGTTTTAGGACTGTCTGATGTAGCATTAGATAATAAAAGCCCTCCAAAAACTCATATATAACCAGTTTTGTCTGATTTTGAATAGCTCTAAAAATGAAACTCCTTGTTTTCACAGACTAGTTTTAATTCAGATTGACAGAACACTACCCCACGGTGTTACTTAGCCTGTTTCAGGATGGTCTGATGTAGCATTAAATAATAAAAGCCCTCCAAAAATTCATATATGACCAGATTTTAATGTCATTCATATATGACCAGGAATAACAGTAGAGCACCGATGTATGATCTCCATCTGCTGTCAGTCGCTCACCAGCAGGTGGCGGAAGCAGCTTTTGATGAAGACCAAGTCATTCATTCACAAAAACTGATAAGACCTCAGATCTCAGAAAACCCTTTATTGATGATGTGAAGTGAACTATATACAGGCAAGCAAATGAGGTCAGAAGAACGCAACGCGCTGCATTTTCTTTATAATTGCTTTCCCTTACCAAGGATATTATAGTTTTGTTAGTTTTAGTTTAGTTTTTATTTTGTGAACACATTTCTATTTAGTTTTTATATATTTTAGTTTCAGTTTTAGTTTTAGTAATTATAGTTTAACAGAGTTGATGGAACACTTCCAGTGTAGACCAAACCAAGACATTTAATTTTAGCAAAGTTGAATGTTTGCAGTTTACGTAATGAAAATAAAATAATTATTTACAATTCAACAAAAAACAAAAATATGCAACTTATGTTGCCAGTTTATTAATTCATATTCATGCTCATGTTCATATTCATTCATATTAAAGATGTTATCTTGTTTAATATGCCAATAGTTTACAAACAACAAGCTAATCGAGGTTTTCAGAGTTACTAGACAGCATCAGGCAGTTGAGTTTTTATCAAGGTTGGAGCTAAATTCTGCAGGACTATGACCCTCCAGTGCTGGATTTGAGGAAAAATGCCCTGCGTCCCAATGTGCATACTATCCACACTATCTGCCCTAAATAGTATTAAAAATAACACATAGAATTTAGCATGGACAGTGTGCACATTGGGACGCAGGCATGTTCTTTGCAATCGTCATTGAAACTCTGTAAACTTTATTTTTGTCCATCTGTGTTTTCAATGCGTTTATTTGTTGGACCGTTTGCACAGAGGGCCACCGGTGCACACTACTGTATGTCCCGCCTCTCCCTCTATGAACGTACACAATAAGAAGAAACAATATAAAATGCTTTGAAACCTCATACTACTCAAAAATAAATGCGATATGGTGATTTAAATTATGTTTAAATGAAGCTTTCTATAGATATATTTATCATGTCTGTGAGGCATGTATTTGCTGACTTTCCGTTCATTTTTGTGAAGCGCTCCTGTTCAAGACGAGACGGCAGAAAGCGCATCATTGTTTTCTTTTTTATAAAATAACGTTTTGTTGATATTGTGAGTGCACCCAAATAAAAGTAGACCCTTTACAGTTCCGAATGATGTATTACTTTTACCTTTATGAGCAAAAATTATGGCGTAGGCCTATTTTAAATTGTTTCCATTGAAAAAAATGCAATTGATTGCGCTGGCGCCTCCATGTCTTGCGCTTTAGCTTCCACTCTCCGCACAAACTACTGGATGCAGCGCACATTTATCTAGGTTTAACGTTTAAACATTGTTATATGCTTGAACTGTTTTAGTATATCTATAGATTTTATTTTAGGCAAGTCGTGATGATTTGAGAAGGCTAAATTGATCAAACATGACTATGATCAGTCTGCCGGTCTGCCGCTGGCCACTTGGTCGTTAAGAAAGAAAAAACTTGTTTAACGAACAAAAAATGCTCCAAACTAAATTAACTTAATAAAAAATAAAAACTAAACGAAATATAATCACTTTGCCATTACATACAAAACTGTACTATTTTAATAGCTGAAACATGAGCCGTTTTGGGAGAATGATGAATAAAAAAGACGGGCTCGGGTCGGACTCGGGCCGGTAATTCTGATAAGCTGTCGGACACACACAAATCACAAATTTGAGGCCCATGCAGGGCTCTAGACAGCAGATGGAGATCATACATCGGTGCTCTACTGCTATTCCTGCAGTTTCCAGATGTGCAATGCTGAATTTTCTGCCTCATTTTAACCACTGAATTTGTGGAAGAGAATTTGGAAAGTGAAATAAAATGGACCGAAATTTGCCTGTCGAATATTATACATCGTATTTTGGAAGTGAATTCTGGAAGGTGAATATGAATTATTGAATTATAAAAATGTGTGTGAAATATTTTGAAGTGAAATATTCACAGCTTAAATAAACAACTATGTTCATACCTGCAAACTAGTCGGTTTTCGGCGAAATTCGCTGTTTTGAATCAAAATATGTCATTTATATGAATCGTCTAGATCCGAAGAGGTTTTTTGGGGGGAGGGGGGGGTCTGGGCGGAGAGAGAGAGAGAAATTGCAAGCTCCTAGACAGGAGTGTGTTCGACCAAAGTCCATTTCTCGGTTCGACTTGAAGCAGCAATGCATAGACCGATCGCTGTATGACATCAAAGCACCGCGAGAGCTACAGAGAGCAGATGGCTCTGCATGCTTTCGAAATTCCAATCACTCTCGCGGTATTTTGATGTCATCAAGTACGGAGCCGGTCCGTTTTGATGGCACACTTACGCTCACATCCGCATGTAAACATGTCGTCGGTGTAGAAGTTCTTCATTGTGAGTGAAGCAGACACAAAGTTCACAATTTGTAATACAACCCCAAATCAGAAAAAGTTGGGACAGTATGGAAAACGCAAATAAAAAAAGAAAGTAGTGATTTCTAAATTTACTTTGAATTGTATTTTTTTATTGCAGACAATATGAACACAAAATATTTCATGTTTTGTCTGGTCAACTTCATGTCATTTGTAAATATACATCCTTTCCTGTCATTCAGACCTGCAACACATTCCAAAAAAAGTTGGGACAGGAGCAATTTAGGGCTAGTAATGAGGTAAATTGGTTAAATAATGATGTGATTTGAAACAGTTGATGTCAACAGGTGATTGTAATTATGATTTGGTACAAGAGCAGCATCCAAGAAAGGTCTAGTCCTTTAGGAGCAAAGATGGGCCGAGGATCGCCAGTTTGCCAACAAATACGTGAGAAAATTATTGAAATGTTTAAAAACAATGTTCCTCAAAGAAAGATAGGAAGAGATTTGGATATTTCACCTTCAACAGTGCATAACATAATTAAAAGATTCAAGGAATCTGGAGGAATTTCAGTGCGTAAAGGACAAGGGTGCAAGCCTAAGCTGAACAACCGTGATCTCCGATCCCTCAGGCGGCACTGCATCAAGAATCGTCATTCATCTAGAAGCGATATCACCACATGGGCTCAGGACTACTTTGGCAAACCTTTGTCAAGTACCACAATACGTAGTTACATCCACAAATGCCAGTTAAAACTGTACTGTGCCAAAAGGAAGCCCTATGTTAACAGTGTCCAGAAGCGCCGTCGACTTCTCTGGGCTCGGAGGCATCTGGGATGGACATCACACAGTGGAAACGTGTACTGTGGTCAGATGAATCAGTATTTCAGGAATTTTTTGGGAGGAATGGACGCCGTGTGCTCCGGACCAAAGAAGAAAAGGATCATCCAGACTGTTACCAGCAACAAGTCCAAAAGCCAGGGTCTGTCATGGTATGGGGTTGTGTCAGTGCCCTTGGCAAAGGTAACTTGCACTTCTTTGATGGCACCATTAATGCTGAAAAGTACATAGAGATTTTGGAGCACAATATGCTGCCTTCAAGAAGACATCTTTTCCAGGGACGTCCATGCATATTTCAACAAGACAATGCAAAACCACATTCTGCACACATTACAAAGTCCTGGCTGTGGAGGAAGAGGGTACGGGTACTTGACTGGCCTGCCTGCAGTCCCGACCTGTCTCCAATAGAGAATGTGTGGCGCATTTTGAAGCGCAAAATGTGACAACGAAGACCCCGTACTGTTGCCCACCTTAAGACTTGTTTGCAGGAAGAATGGGACAAAATTACACCTGAAACACTTCATCACTTGGTGTCTTCAGTCCCTAAACGTCTTTTAAATGTTGTGAAAAGGAATGGCAACATTACAAAGTGGTAAATGCTTTACTGTCCCAACTTTTTTTGGAATGTGTTGCAGGTCTGAATGACAGGAAAGGATGTATATTTACAAATGACATGAAGTTGACCAGACAAAACATGAAATATTTTGTGTTCATATTGTCTGCAATGAAATACAAGTCAAAGTAAATTTAGAAATCACTACTTTCTTTTTTTATTTGCGTTTTCCATACTGTCCCAACTTTTTCTGATTTGAGGTTGTACAATATTGACTGTTTTTGCTCAAATTCGCTGACGAAGTTTCAATCAAAACCACAGCAGAACTGTTGTGTGAGTAACACAGCGGTGTTTCGTTACTGAATGAACCCACGTTTTTGAACAAATCAAGTGAGTCATTGATTCAGTAACCCATTCAAAAAGACAGTAGTCACTTGCCTCGTTTTCGAATGAATCAGCCGTTTGAATGAATGAATAATGACTCGCTCATTAAAACAGTAATTTACCACCATCTACTGGTGGTTTGGTTTTATATTTAAAAGTATTGCATTTTCCCCAACATTTTTAACTTGTACGTTCAAAAATATTTAAAACATTAATCTTATAATATTATTTATGCATTTGAAATTTTGTGGTGTGAATGCATTTATGGCACCTCAGCTTCATTAAACAGTCTGTGTAAATACATCTAATGTCACTTCAGATGCAGCTTCTGTTTCCTCTGCAGTGAAAAGATGTTTGTTGATAGTATGCACACTCTCTAATGTGAACATTAAAATTTGCAAAAAATAAATTACTCCACTGCTCACAAAGAGAAGTGTGAACACCGATGACAAGAGTTGCACTGTCCAAAAAGTTTGTGGTATAAATGTTTTTATTTTTACTTGAAGCATATGTTGTCTTTTTCCTTTATTTTGTTGTCAGAGTGCACCAGAATTCTTCATTTACATGTTAAATTCTCAAAAAAAATCTTATGGGGGGGGATGCCCCCAGACCCCCCTACAAGGTTTAAATTCCGAACTGTCACCTTTTTGACCTCTTGTGAGTTTGCAGGTATGCATGTTCAATCTCAGAACCGAAAAATGCAAGCACTGTTAATGTAAAGCTTTATTTTTTCAGTTAGTGCTATTCAACATGCTTTTTTTGTTTCAAAGACATATGGCATTATTTTTTTTCCAGAACTTAGCTAGTTGATTTTACTGTTGCCGTTTTTTTATATTATATTTTAGGATGTTAGTAAGAAGAAGAAAACAATTTGATATCAATGCATGTGTGATGGACATCTTTGGTATCTCCTTTGAGCTCATACCAAAAGTGTGAGAAGCCAGAACATTGCTATGCTTATAATACATCAATCATCACAATTTTGAGAGTGAATTCTGTTCCGTGTACACAAATTGATAATATAGAGGACTCACTCTCATATTTAAATGTGGTTGTTACTCCTGAAACTCTACAATGTGTACATGGCTTGTCTCTTCCCTCACTTTTGCCCTGCCGCTGCTGCTGTCCTGAAAATGCTGATACTGCATATCCCACTATGATGTGTCTCATTTCAAAGACTGTGCATATCTGTTGGTCTCAAACATCAACAAGGATGTCTCATTTCAGAAAAGCAAGCATTATAAAGCTGACTGTTATTTCTTATTAGATTTTTAAAGAAATGATGTGATGAGGATTTCTGCTCTTAATAAGTTGTATCATTAAGCATTATCTCGATATTACTGTGCCATCACTGTGTTACTGCATCTGTGTTTTGTGTTTTGTGCATAACAACAGCCCTTAACTGCTCTAAAATTACTGTAAACCATGACTACGGGGCGTCCAGGCACTTTAGTCACTGTGCCTCCTCACTTCAGGGCACCAGCTTGGACTGAAACTCAAAAATTCAGTGTATTTTCTCTATTTCCACGTACAGGCCTGAAATCAAGTCTCTCATCTAGGAAAAAAAGAGAAGCAGAACAGCCTGGAAAGTGAGTGTGCATGAGGAGAGAGAGGAGAAGAAACCTGCTCATAAAATGAGTGTGTATGAGGAGAGAGAGGAGGAGGCTCCTGTTGACACTCAGAGAGCAGCATATCCAGGATTCAGCTGTGTGTCTATGAACAGTATCAATTCTATGCGTCAGCCCCCTTATCTCGGTGATTTTGACGCTCAGAGAGCAGCATCTCCAGGATTCAGCTGTGTGTCTATGAACAGTATCAACTCTATGAGTCAGCCCCCTTATCTCGGTGATTTTGACGCTCAGAGAGCAGCATCTCCAGGATTCAGCGGTGTGTCTATGAACAGTATCAACTCTATTTGTCAGCCCCCTTATCTCGGTGATTTTGACGCTCAGAGAGCAGCATCTCCAGGATTCAGCGGTGTGTCTATGAACGGTATCAACTCTATGAGTCAGCCCCCTTATCTCGGTGATTTTGACGCTCAGAGAGCAGCATCTCCAGGATTCAGCTGTGTGTCTATGAACAGTATCAACTCTATGCGTCAGCCCCCTTATCTCAGTGATTTTGACGCTCAGAGAGCAGCATCTTCAAGATTCAGCTGTGTGTCTATGAAGAGTATCAAATCTATGCGTCAGCCCCCTTATCTCAGTGATTTTGACGCTCAGAGAGCAGCATCTCCAGGATTCAGCTGTGTGTCTATGAAGAGTATCAACTCTATGCGTCAGCCCCCTTATCTCGGTGATTTTGACGCTCAGAGAGCAGCATCTCCAGGATTCAGCTGTGTGTCTATGAACAGTATCAACTCTATGCGTCAGCCCCCTTATCTCGGTGATTTTGACGCTAAGAGAGCAGCATCTCCAGGATTCAGCTGTGTGTCTATGAAGAGTATCAACTCTATGCGTCAGCCCCCTTATCTCGGTGATTTTGACGCTCAGAGAGCAGCATCTCCAGGATTCAGCTGTGTGTCTATGAAGAGTATCAACTCTATGCGTCAGCCCCCTTATCTCAGTGATTTTGACGCTCAGAGAGCAGCATCTTCAAGATTCAGCTGTGTGTCTATGAAGAGTATCAAATCTATGCGTCAGCCCCCTTATCTCAGTGATTTTGACGCTCAGAGAGCAGCATCTCCAGGATTCAGCTGTGTGTCTATGAAGAGTATCAACTCTATGCGTCAGCCCCCTTATCTCAGTGATTTTGACGCTCAGAGAGCAGCATCTCCAGGATTCAGCTGTGTGTCTATGAAGAGCATCAACTCTATGCGTCAGCCCCCTTATCTCAGTGATTTTGACGCTCAGAGAGCAGCATCTCCAGGATTCAGCTGTGTGTCTATGAAGAGCATCAACTCTATGCGTCAGCCCCCTTATCTCAGTGATTTTGACGCTCAGAGAGCAGCATCTCCAGGATTCAGCTGTGTGTCTATGAAGAGCATCAACTCTATGCGTCAGCCCCCTTATCTCAGTGATTTTGACGCTCAGAGAGCAGCATCTCCAGGGTTCAGCTGTGTGTCTATGAAGAGCATCAACTCTATGCGTCAGCCCCCTTATCTCAGTGATTTTGACGCTCAGAGAGCAGCATCTCCAGGATTCAGCTGTGTGTCTATGAAGAGTATCAACTCTATGCGTCAGCCCCCTTATCTCAGTGATTTTGACGCTCAGAGAGCAGCATCTCCAGGATTCAGCTGTGTGTCTATGAAGAGTATCAACTCTATGCGTCAGCCCCCTTATCTCAGTGATTTTGACGCTCAGAGAGCAGCATCTCCAGGATTTAGTTGTGTGTCTATGAAGAGTAACAACTCTATGTGTCAGCCCCCTTATCTCAGTGATTTTGACGCTCAGAGAGCAGCATCTCCAGGATTCAGCTGTGTGTCTATGAAGAGTAACAACTCCATGTTTCAGCCCCCTAATCTCAGTGATGGACCTGCTGTGACCTTTGACCCTGTGTGAGTATCATGAAGTTGGATGTATTTTTTATTTACAGGATGATTCTCTCACTGTGGTTCTTTTTATTGATTTTTTTAATAATAATAAAGATTCCTCATTAGAGTCATTTAACTATTCAAATGTACACACCTGCATCATCACTGAAATGAAATCTATGCTAAGAATCTTACTTCAGTTAAAGGAGAAAGAACAATCAGGCAAGTGATCAGGTAAGGGGGAAAAACAAACAAACAAAAAAACAACAACATGAACCACTCCTTATTGTACTGTGAAGTAAAAAAAATAGCATTTAATAATCATAATTTGCAAAAAATACAATAGTAATATTTATGGCTGTACATTTCTTTGCCTTCAAATGTTAAACCACATAGCCTTTATTTTGTCAGAAAACACAGGGGAACTGCAGAATCGCAGAAGAAAATGTTCTTTTCAGTTTTAATAGCAGAAGTCAGTTTCAACACACAGCAAAGAGTTTATAGGTCACTTTGCTCACACATCACATACAGCAGCAATCACCAATTTATATCACTACTTCAGGACTCATGATCCTGAATGGTTTCAGGCGTAGATTTACTTGAAAGGTAGCCAAGCATGGACATCTTCGTAGCGTATCCATTGATTATCATAGGTTCCAGCTAGGTTCCAAATCTGCACTTCTGTATGTCTGGATTTTCCCATTTGTTACAACTTTCCCATCCTATTGTTACACATGTTGCTTCTCTAGGCCGGCAGAGCTGATAATATAGATCAAACCCTACTGTGTAAGATATTGTAAAATTTATACACAAAATACAGTGCAGGGAGAGACAACTATGTTTTCAGCGCTTGTTTATGGATGTCATAATGTGAAATTATGACTTTGCGATTATAGTCTGATATTATATCATGATATCTACACTTTAAAAAAATAGATGTAAAAAATTGCAATATGCATGAAGTCACCGTTGTGGAGATAAGTGTTTGCTTTAGTTGGGCTCTTGACCCTTGACTTTTTAAAATTATATTTTCTTTGGCTGCTGTGACTGTGTTTATAAAGTGCATTTATTATATAAAAAATTGCTAGAGAAAATCTTATCAAATGAAGTTGGTTACTTATTGATGATGATTCAGTCATCGTGTAGTGGCCTGATTTACTAATCATATCCAGAGTCTAATCTGTGTGTATGCTATTTCGATTTATTTTGGGTGACCATATATCTACCACCGTTTTATCATAGGCAGAATGCAAAATGTTTCAATACAAGCATTTCAGTCAAATGTAATTTATGCAATTTTTCAAACCTTTAACCCACGGGAGAAAATCAACCTGCCGCAACAGTTTAAAATCAGCCCAATTCCGTGGAAAAAAATGGTAACCCTATGGATTTGGCAACCCTACATCCAACACGAGCTGCATCCAAAGCAATTTAAATACTCCACATATTGATAGCGACTCCCTGATGCACGAAAATTATATTCAATATTACAGCAAGGCTTTAATACACAAACACACACAATTAATGGTGACTGTAGAAAGCAAAAGCCAAATCCTGGACATGTTGTGCGATTTAGAAATCCCGGCCGGACGCTTTTTTTTTTAGGTCCAAAAATAGGACATGTCCAGCAAAAAGAGGACGTATGGTCACCCTAATATATTGTTTTTGCATTATTATATTCTTAGAATACTACTGCCTGCTTCTATATTTTGAAAGGTTTCCAAGTCATTATGCGGAAGTTGTTTGGACAGAATCATGTAGACTCACAGACATCAAGAATCTGAGTATGAACCTCAACAATGATGACAAACGACAAACAGATTACTCAGATAAACAGATCAATTCTGAACATCACAAAACAAGCTACTAAAGTCACAAAAAGCTTTTTGTTGATTGTTACCATTGTTAAGATTCATGCACTGATTCTTGATGTTTGTGTGAGGCAAAAAGACAACTCGAAACACTTGAATAAAGATATATATATATATCCGACTGCTATAACATCACAAGACTGCTGTAGATTATGTAAAACTAGCAGCTAATATACTCAGACATTAGACTCCAGATGAGATCAGTGAATCAGGCCACTACATGATGATTGAATCATCATCAATAAGTAACCAACTTGATGGATTATAAAGAGTTTAGGCTCTTTTTAATCAGGAAAATTTTCTGCAAATAATGACATTCCATTTGTCATGATATGTGCATGTTTCATGAAGTTACGAGTGAAAACACCACATGAAAGCTAACTTTGAATTTTTTGCTAAACTACATGTCGCCTGGTCAGTTTTATGTGTGTTATAAATTCAAGAGGAATATCTTTAGATATAAATGACGGATTAGTTTGGAGATGGTTTGGGCTCTTTTTAATCAGAAGAATCTGCTCTAAATAATGGTGTGTAATTCCGTGAGTAATCTGAGCATGTTTTATGAAGTTGCAAGCAATAACGTGACATGAATGCCGCATCCATATGTTACTTTTGCTAAGGAACAGGGAGAAATCTTAAGCTAAGAGAAAGGATGGCATTGACCTTGTTGCAATGAATGTCATCAAGCTTACTAACTATGCCCACAGTGATTGGCTGAGAGGGGATTGGTCTATGTCAGTCATTTAATCATATAAATAGTTTAGAACGATCATTCATCAACCTCAAATAATAAATGTAGTAGCTTTAAATGGCTGCTCACTCTAACATTAACTTAGATGAATGTGTGCTATTAGATACGTATCCAAGTTGTTTTTTTGTTTTTTTTGCGGAGCGTAAAAAAAAAATTAGCGCACAGAGGCGCCAGGGATTTTTTCCTGATAACTGTGGAAACAACCCAAAATCTTCCCTCATGTTTGCTCATACAGATAAGGGTAATCATTTGAAACTGTAAAGGGTCTACTTTTATTTGTGTACATTCACAATATTAACAAAAGGTTGAGTTTTTGTAAAATAAAGAAAACGCACTTTCTGGATGCACTTTCTGTTGTCTCGGTCTCCGTGAACTGGAGCATGGCACAAAAATTAAACTCAGTGTATAGCCTACTTGCCTTACAGACATGAGAAATATATCTACAGAAAGCCTGAAATGTCTACTTTTAAACAGAAACTCAATGATTATGTAATATGTATTAAAGGTGCATTTCTCTCTAAAGGTGTGATGGCGGGTCAACATTGTGATTTTAGCATAAAAACACTAAAAAATACTCGTAGAGCAAAAAGTTAGGAGTCGTTAAATTGATTCCTATATTTTTCTATTATCTTTTTCTCAGTACCATCAGCAGGAAGAGAAAGAGAGCAGCTTCTCCACTGCAGCCCCCTGATCTCAGTGATGGAGCAGTGACCTTTGATCCTGTGTGAGTATATTCATGTAGACTGAGACATTAAACACAAGAACAAATAATGCACACAGAAATAACAAAAGAGAAATATTCTTTTTTTATTTTTGCAATAAAAAAACTAACAGAAATTGTTCTCTTTTTTAGCAAATATAACACTAAAATGAAAAAAATATTTGTCTTTTAATTACAAAAAGTAAAACAATGCAGTTGTATTTTGAAATATTTTAACTAATCTAGGGCTGTAACTAATGATTATTTTGGTAATCAAGTAATCTACTGATTATTTTGACAATTGAGTAATCTGATATTTTTTTAGTAACACAAATAGACCTAAGTAAAAACCAGGCTTTAGTATGACTATTTATATATAAACTAATGATGAAGCAATAATAATTGGCTCAAATAAAATATCAAAACCAAGTAATTACATGGTTTTATTGAACAACACTGTTAAAATACATAATGTAATATGCCCATACATAATATGAACATAACCAACTTAAGTACATTAAGTGTTATAACAAATACCTGCAGAGGGCACAAGCGGCCTGGTGACGTTTCACTTTACAGCATGATTAAACGATGTTTAAATCCATTAAATTTTAATATTTGGCCACATGCAAACTTAGAAACTTTTATTTTGAAATCGCGATGTACAATAAATGACATATATTTAGAAATAGGTTGATGTATCCTCTTGTGTTGGCAAAGGTTTATGTAAGGGATAATCAACGGCTAGCCGTGCATTAAAGGATTTTAAATGCGTGACGTGGAGGGTGTAAAGTGAAACGTCACCAGGCCGCTTGTGCCCTCTGCAGGTAATTGTTACTCCCATCTTCCCAAATCCTCACACTTCCACAACAAGATCAACAGCGCTCCAGACATGCGTGATCTCTTCAGAACATTTAATTCTCTCCTCTGTCCCCCTCCACCACCGCCCACCACTTCTATAACAGCTGACGACTTTGCCACTTTTTTCACAGACAAAACTAGAACAATCGGTAACCAGTTCTCAACTCCACACACACAGGACCTCCAACCAACCACATCCACTGCTCAAACTCCCATCTTCTCCTTCTGTCCCCTCACCGAGGTGGAAGTATCCAAACTTCTCCTCTCCAGCCATCCTACAATATGTCCTCTTGACCCAATCCCCTCTCACCTTCTCCAAGCAATCTCTCCCACACTCTTACCGGCACTCACACACATTATCAACACATCTCTCCGCACTGGCATCTTCCCCACAGTGTTCAAGCAGGCCCGGGTAACCCCACTGCTCAAAAAACCTACATTAAACACTTCTCTTTTAGAAAACTACAGACCTGTCTCTCTCCTTCCATTCATAGCGAAAACACTCGAACGAGTTGTCGTCAACCAGCTCTCACTATTTCTTTCACAGTACAACAAACTGGATGCTAAACAGTCAGGTTTCAGGAGTGGCCACTCAACAGAGACTGCGCTACTCTCAGTCACGGAAGCCCTGCGAGTCGCAAAGGCCGATTCCAAATCATCAGTCCTCATTCTGCTCGATCTTTCTGCTGCTTTTGACACTGTCAATCATCAGATACTCCTGTCCACCCTCTCATCGCTGGGCATCACTGGGATTCCACTTCGCTGGTTTGAATCCTATCTCACCGGTAGGTCCTTCAGGGTGGCCTGGGGTGGTGAGGTATCCAAAGCACATCAACTGGTCACTGGGGTTCCTCAGGGATCAGTTCTTGGACCCCTCCTCTTCTCCACATACACTACATCACTGGGACCCATCATACAGGCACATGGCTTCTCCTACCATTGCTATGCCGATGACACACAGCTCTATCTCTCTTTTCAACCAGATGATCCAACGGTAGCTGCACGGATCTCAGACTGCCTGGCGGACATCTCGGCATGGATGAAAGAACATCACCTACAGCTCAACCTGGCAAAGACTGAGCTTCTTGTCGTCCCTGCCACTCCGACCCTACAGCATGACTTCAATTAGGCACATCAATAATTACCCCATCAACTTCAGTCAGAAATCTTGGTGTAATCTTTGATGACCAGCTGACCTTCAAAGAGCACATTGCAAAGACCGCTCGATCTTGCAGGTTTGCGCTATACAACATCAGAAAAATCAGGCCCTTCCTGACAGAGCATGCTGCGCAACTTCTTGTCCAGGCCCTTGTCGTTTCTAGGCTGGACTACTGCAATGCTCTTCTGGCTGGTCTTCCATCAAACGCAATCAAACCTCTACAAATGATTCAGAATGCAGCGGCATGACTGGTCTTCAATGAGCCCAAAAGAACCCATGTTACACCTCTCTTCATCTCACTGCACTGGCTACCAGTGGCAGCTCGCATCAAGTTCAAGACACTGATGCTTGCATACAGAACAACCACAGGCTCAGCACCCTCCTACTTCCACTCACTATTACAAATCTACATCCCCTCCAGAAGTCTGAGATCTGCTAGTGAGCGTCGCCTTGTGGTACCATCACAGAGAGGCTCAAAATCACTCTCCAGAACATTCTCATTCACCATTCCTGGATGGTGGAATAATCTTCCCACCCCTATCCGGAATGCTGGATCCCTGTCAATCTTCAAGCAACAACTGAAAACTCATCTCTTTCGGCACTACTTGACTTCATCCTAAACTTGTTCACAAAAAAAAAAAACCTTTCCCTTTATCTTTCTCTCCTTCCCTTGCTAGCTTGTACTTATTTGAACAATGACTGAGACTTGGTGTTACGAGCACTTACTCTGTCTGATTGCCTCTTCAAGATGAATCGCTTTATGTACTCCCCAATTGTAAGTCGCTTTGGATAAAAGCGTCTGCCAAATGACTAAATGTAAATGTAAATGACTAAATGTGGTTGCCTCCACAAAGTGCATTTAAAATCCTTTAATGCACGGCTAGCCATTGATTATCCCGCATATTCCATGGTCATTTGCCAATTTATAGACAAGTTAAAACTAGTATTGCTCTTTGCAGCGCAATATTTGACCGAATGGGTAAAAATGACAGAAAGACCACATTTATTTGAATTAATTATAGCATGTATTTCAATTAATTATCGATCTATCGTTTGAGAGAGAGAGAGAGAGAGAGATGACAGTTGTCCGTATTCCTGCTTGCTGCGTCTGGAATTAATGGGATTTGATTCCAAGAAATGTATGCTTTGCACAAAATTAACAAACTGTACATTGAAACAAAATAACCAGAACTTTAACAATAACAGATAGAACATGGTTTATCTGTCAATCAGATGCTCGGCCACGGATCTATGCTCGTGACGTTTTCTTTTAGAATTATCATTGGCTGATAGAAATAAAAAATAGTATTTTAGATGGAAATAAGATCAAGACCCTCGATCATGTCATGATCTATTCTGTCATGCAGCGCTCAAAATTGTGGACAACATAAGCCAGTTCCACCGTAAAATAACCCCTGAATCATATTATTATTATTATTATTTTTTAACTGGTTCATTAAAACTATCTATCCGAAAGAACCTTTTCGTGGAAACGAATCAGACTTCTAATCACTTTTAGCGAGCATGAGGTGAAGGGTAATAAAAATATAAAAATGAAATAGATCTTTTATCTCACAACTCTCGTAATGACGGCTTTTATCGAGCATGAGGGAAGCGAATGTTGCTTCTCAAACGGAAGGCTGCATTCTCCAAATTCTGATGATCTCAGTACCGACTCATTTTCTTTCAGTTTATTTTCATGAATTTAAATGTGTGCAGCCTTCGTAGGATGCAGCCTTCCATTTGAGAGGCACCCATAGATAAGCTTTGTTGAACTGAAAAAGGCTCTGAATGAGGAGTCGGCTCTGAACCTTTGGAATCGACTCTCGATTCCCAACGCCTCGGAATTGAGGAATCGATTCTTTTTGGAATTGATTCCCAGCTCTAAGATCATGTGGAACAGGACCTTTTCAAAAAGGTCTCCGTGAACTGGAGCATGGCACAAAAATTAAACTCAGTTTATAGCCTACTTGCCTTACAGACATGAGAAATATATCTACAGAAAGCCTGAAATGTCTACTTTTAAACAAAACCTCAATGATTATGTAATCCAGGCACATGCAGAAGGGGGGCTTTGGGGGCTCGAGCCCCTGCCCTTTTTCAAAATTATTCAAAAGTGCCCCTCTCGGACAAAGAGCAATGATATTGTGGTCAATAAAACAAAATGCATTTGAATTCTAATTAACATGACAATTAGTACAAAAAAATCGCTCAAAAGTCTTTAAAAAATTTTACATATCTGTCAATCTGAGGCGTTGCTATGGGTTGCGTGCGTTTTGCTCGACTGACTGATATTCCACAGTCTGTTCAGAAACTATAGCCTCTCAAGCCTTTCAGTGAGTGCCTATGGGTTGACGGAAGCAAAAAATAAACCAAACAATATTTTAAACATTTTTCATCAATAATCAAAGCTTGTATGTCGATTTAATTAAAAATCCATATATTACATATTTTAGAGTATTACATAATTCATCAATGCCCATTAGTCATGTAGCTACAATACACCAACCAATCATGATCTGGCACAAGAAGTTCAAATTTCATTGGACAATATGTGAAGTGGAGCGGTTATTTTCCGTTCTTATTCATAAATCGGTTGAAAATTACATGGGACCGACAAGCTTATTTTGTGGAGCGATCTGGATCTGCTATTTGTCTCATTTTATAAATCAAATTACATCGCTGGGAAAATGTATGCTAAATGACTACAAAAGCACTGCGCAAAACCGTGCAGCGCCAAAAGTCACAATAATGGTAATCAGTAGACTATTCACTTATATTTATGTATGATATACACCGCTTACTATTTGATGAAACTATAATAGTTACTGAAGCCCAAGTGCCACCTACAGGCCTATTATGTGAAGTGTAGGCTGGCGAAATGGTGACGTGAAAGGACTTTATTATATTACCATTTTTGATAATTATGCAGCATTATGAAAGTTTCTTATGCTCATCAAGCCTGCATTTATTTGATCAAAAATACAGAAAAAAGACTGTAGCCTAATATTGTGAAGTATTATTACAATTTAAAAGAACGTTTTTCTAATTTAATATACATTTATACTATTTTAATAAAATATCATTTATTTCTGTGATTCAAAGCTGAATTTTCAGAATCATTACTCCATTCTTCAATGCATGGTCCTTCAGATATCATTCTAATATGCTGATTTATTATCAATGTTGGAAACAGTTGTGCTGCTTATTTTTTATTTTTATTTTATTTATTGGAACCTGATACTTTTGATAAATGAAACCACATGTAAATAAAACAAATAAACAAATAAAATAAAATGAAACAAACTCATTGATAAATAAAAAGTTAAAAAGAACAGCATTTATTCAAAATAGAGATGTTTTCTAACAATATCAATCTTTACTATCACTGTTTCTATCAATTTAACAAATCCTTGCTGAATAAAAACTAATTTCTTTAAAAAAAAAAAAAAAAAAAAAAAAAAAAAAATACTGACCTCAAGCTTTTGAACGGTAGTGTATATTGTTACAAAAGTTATATTTTAAATAAATGCTGTTCTTATTTAACTTTTCATTCATCGAAGAATCCTGAAAAAAGTATCACAGGTTTTCAACATTGCTAATAAATCAACATTGCATAAAATGCATTAAGTAAATAAAGTAAATTAAGAAAGTATATTAAAATTTTGATCAAATAAATGCAGGCTTGATGACTATAAGTGACTTCTTGCAAAAATATAAAATAGTAATGTATCCAATCATTTGACCTATACATGTGTATATATTTTTTTTTTTTCTCATATTGCTCCTTTTTTACATTTGAGCCCCTGCCCCTGAGGAACTCTCTGCATGTCCCTGATGTAATCTGTATTAAAGGTGCATTTCTCTCTAAAGGCGTGTCACTGTACTGTGGAGATGGCGGGTCAGCATTGTGATTTTAGCATAAAAACACTTTGAAAAATACTCGTAGAGCAAAAAGTTAGGAGTCGTTAAATTGATTCCTATTTTTTTCTATTATGTTTTTCTCAGTACCATCAGCAGGAAGAGAAAGAGACCAGCTTCTCCACTGCAGCCCCCTGATCTCAGTGATGGAGCAGTGACCTTTGATCCTGTGTGAGTATAATTTCTTTAAAAAAAATTAAAATAAAAATACTGACCTCAAGCTTTTGAATGGTAGTGTATATTGTTACAAAAGTTATATTTTAAATAAATGCTGTTCTTATTTAACTTTTCATTCATCGAAGAATCCTGAAAAAAGTATCACAAGTTTTCAACATTGCATAAAATGCATTAAGTTAATAAAGTACATGAATAAAGTATATTCAAATTTTGATCAAATAAATGCAGGCTTAATGACTATAAGTGACTTCTTGCAAAAATATAAAATAGTAATGTATCCAATCATTTGACCTATATATATATACATGTGTGTGTGTGTATATATACAGTATATATATTTTTTTTTTCCTCATATTGCTCCTTTTTTACATTTGAGCCCATGCCCCTGAGGAACTCTCTGCATGTCCCTGATGTAATCTGTATTAAAGGTGCATTTCTCTCTAAAGGCGTGTCACTGTACTGTGGAGATGGCGGGTCAACATTGTGATTTTAGCATAAAAACACTTTGAAAAATATTCGTAGAGCAAAAAGTTAGGAGTCGTTAAATTGATTCCTATATTTTTCTATTATGTTTTTCTCAGTACCATCAGCAGGAAGAGAAAGAGAGCAGCTTCTCCACTGCAGCCCCCTGATCTCAGTGATGGAGCAGTGACCTTTGATCCTGTGTGAGTATATTCATGTAGACTGAGACATTAAACACAAGAACAAATAATGTACACAAAAATAACAAAAGAGAAATATACTTTTTTATTTTTGCTATAAAAAAACTAACAGAAATTGTGTTCTCTTTTTTAGCAAATATAACACTAAAATGAAAAAATATTTGTCTTTTAATTACAGAAAGTAAAACAATGCAGTTGTATTTTGAAATATTTTAACTAATCTAGGGCTGTAACTAATGATTATTTTGGTAATCAAGTAATCTACTGATTATTTTGACAATTGAGTAATCTGATATTTTTTAGTAACACAAATAGACCTAAGTAAAAACCAGGCTTTAGTATGACTATTTATATATAAACTAATGATGAAGCAATAATAATTGGCTCAAATAAAATATCAAAACCAAGTAATTACATGGTTTTATTGAACAACACTGTTAAAATACATAATGTAATATGCCCATACATAATATGAACATAACCAACTTAAGTACATTAAGTGTTATAACAAATACCTGCAGAGGGCACAAGCGGCCTGGTGACGTTTCACTTTACAGCATGATTAAACGATGTTTAAATCCATTAAATTTTAATATTTGGCCACATGTAAACTCAGAAACTTTTATTTTGAAATTGCAATGTACAATAAATGACATATATTTAGAAATAGGTTGATGTATCCTCTTGTGTTGGCAAAGGTTTATGTAAGGGATAATCAATGGCTAGCCGTGCATTAAAGGATTTTAAATGCATGAAGTGGAGGGTGGTTGCCTCCACAAAGTGCATTTAAAATCCTTTAATGCACGGCTAGCCATTGATTATCTCGCATATTCCATAGTCATTTGCCAATTTATAGACAAGTTAAAACTAGTATTGCTCTTTTGCAGCGCAATATTTGACTGAATTGGTAAAAATGACAGAAAGACCACATTTATTTGAATTAATTATAGCATGTATTTCAATTAATTATCGATCGATCGTTTGAGAGAGAGATGACAGTTGTCCGTATTCCTGCTTGCTGCGTCTGCACGTTTCTCTACAAACAATTACTTCAAAAACAGTGATTTTACCACCTCGTTGCTGGGGAATATAATGTAGTGATCTAGTATCTAGGCTATTTTATTAATAAGAATCACGGAGAAGCGTTGACAAGTTTGAGTGTGTGCAGCACAATCAGTTATCTCCGACCTCTCTCTTTCTCTCTCTCTCTCTCTGTGTGTGTATGTGTGTGCGAGTGATAGTGTGCATCAATTAAAGCAGCGCATTAATATGGAACTGTGATTAAACTGACTTGGAACTACCTGTACATTAAACGGTTTTACTGCATACCTGCCAGCCAATCAGACTCCAGTATTCAGACAGAACATGGAATAAAAATTATTTATGTTACAAATCTAGTGAAAAAATGCACACTGTTTTCCCAGATGAACATTAACTCAAATTCACAGCATATGCAGAGGAAGAGTTTAGCCCCATTTCACACATAAGTTACAGTCTTTACTGGTAAATTACCGGCAAGTTACCATTAAGAGATCATGTAGGGATGTAAGATTCCGAAATTTTTGGAATCGATTCCGATTCCTGGTTCTGGAATCGATGGGATTCGATTCCAAGAAATGTATGCTTTGCACAAAATTAACAAACTGTACATTGAAACAAAATAACCAGAACATTAACAATAACAGATAGAACATGCTTTATCTGTCAATCAGATGCTCGGCCACGGATCTATGCTCGTGACGTTTTCTTTTAGAATTATCATTGGCTGATAGAAATAAAAAATAGTATTTTAGATGGAAATAAGATCAAGACCCTCGGATCACGTCATGATCTATTCTGTCATGCAGCGCTCAAAATTCTGGACAACATAAGCCAGTTCCACCGTAAAATAAACCCTGAATCATATTTTATAAAAAAAATTGAACTGGTTCATTAAAACCATCTATCCAAAAGAACCTTTTCGTGGAAACGATTCGGATTTCTTTTAGCAAGCATGAGACGAAGGGTAATAAAAATATAAAAATGAAATAGATCTTTTAAAAATAAAAAAGAATGATCTTTTATCTCACAACTCTCGTAATGACGGCTTTTATCGAGCATGAGGGAAGCGAATGTTGCTTCTCAAACGGAAGGCTGCATCCTCAAATTCTGATCTCAGTACTGACTCGTTTTCTTTCAGTTTATTTTCATGAATTTAAATGTGTGCAGCCTTCATAGGATGCAGCCTTCCGTTTGAGAGGCACCCATAGATAAGCTTTGTTGAACTCAAAAAGGCTCATTGCTGCATTGGAGTCGGCTCTGAACCTTTGGAATCGACTCTCTAAGATCATGTGTGAACAGGACTTTTTCAAAAATCCTGGTAAATTTGTTCTGGCAATCATATCGTTCTTATGGAGATGACATGATTACTCTGAGCTGTTTACAAAGCTCTGCTGCTTTTTAATTAGTTTTTCTATGTAAATATGTGTTAGATGGACATCTTTGACCATTGCGCCTTGCAGCTTTTTCACGCTTCTCCATTCATCAGGGCTGTGACTCTGCAATTGGATACTATTATGCGCGTCTCGTGTTTATAAGAGCAAAAAATTCTGATTGGCTAGTAATGTTAGTTTGGTTGAGAGTGAAAGCTGTGCTCCTCTCATACCATTGGTAGGCGAACTCATGGACTCGAAAGTGATATCAACAAGTTTTTTTTAAATGTAGGTCTATTTTTTTTACGCAGCCAAACGCTGCGCACCAGAGATTCGGCACGGTGCAGGAAAACTTTAAGCCCTGATATAAATATTTATATATTTATTTAATTAGTTTTATATCTGCTTTTATATTACAATAATCACACACACCACATTCATGCTGCTGTTCCCAAATGCCAGAAATAAGATCTAAAGCATCTCTAAAATGAAGCACACTAACATTATTACTGTTGTTGTAGATTATCTGGCTGTTTGGTGAAAGAGGAAGGTTGTGCTGCTCTGGCATCAGCTCTGAGTTCAAACCTTTCACACCTGAGAGAGCTGGATCTGAGTAACAATGACCTGCAGGATTCAGGAGTGAAGCTGCTCGCTGCTGGACTGAAGAGGCCAAATCAACTCAACATTCTGAGGTTTGTGATTTATATTGATTTATATTGATTTATATTTTAATAATAGTGTGTGTGAGAGAGAGACTATACCTCTAATTTTGTAATGAAATAATAATTAATTGCATAAAAATAATTGCTCAATGTGTTAAACATGTGTTAACATAATAAAACACAACAAAAACTGACAGCGGTGTGAAAGCAGCGGTTAAAAACTGGGGAGGGGGGGGGGGGGGGTATTCCAGAAAGCAGGTTATGTGACATACCCGGGTGTGTTTAAGGCAAGTTAAGTGGATAAACTCAGCTTTCGGATCCAAAAACGGAGGTAACTTTCAGAGTAAGTAGCCATAGCAACTTACTCTCTGAACATAAACTGCTCTGGAGTAGGTCATGTTTCAGGGTTAGCTTACTTCAGTGCTATCAGCACATGTGTGACCTACTGACAGATTGCGCACAATATTATATATTATTACAATATAGTTATAGTTATATATATATATATATATATATATATACAGTATATATATATATATATATAAATATATAAATTCTGGGACGGTTCAGAAACGTGCTGGTATAAACCCAACACAAGCATTGACTCGAGCGGCCGCAATCAGCTCCGGTTCCCGTGTCTGAGCCGTGACGCGCCACAGACTTGTGCAGAGCGGAGCGCGAGTGAACACGATCATTCCTTCCTCTGTACTACTAGTTTTAACATGAATAAACATGACTGAACAACACATGGCTCATGTAATTGCTCAATCAGTGTTTCAACCGCTGAAAGACATGAACAAAACAGCGTGGAAATAAAATGGCACGTATAGCATTTACCTCAGCAAGTCATCAGTGTCCACAGCTCGTTAGTTCACTAGAGAAATGAAGTCTAGAGAGGAGCATTTCGTGAAATATTACACCATATACTCATTATATTTTACTAAACCTGTTAGTCTTAATTATTTAATGTATGTTTAAATTAATCTGTTATGAAACATGCTATGACAGCCAGTGTGTAATTGAATATATTTTAATTTAAGTTAATTTAAAAACTTTATGTGCAATTTACATGTTTGCATATTTTTTTTTAAGTTGAGTGTTGATCATCTATTTAAAAATAAATAGTAATTAAATTTAAGTTTGGGTTAAGTTGTTAGGCCTAGTTGTAACCTTATAATGTAAAAGGGCTCCCTATAGTTTTAAGCAAAAGCTGAGGTAGATTTTTATCACTAAGAAAATTTTAACTATAAGTGAATGTATTTAAAGAAAGAGCAACTTGTTCAGTAAACCATTATAAAAAAAATAAAAAAAAAGTTTAGTTTTTCCCCCTGCTGTACCGAAATTGTGCCGAACCGTGACATTAAAACCGAGGTGCATACCGAACTGTCATAGTGTACCGTTACACCCCTACTATATACTACTGTATTTATATTATATTTATTTTTATTATTATTGGCATATATAATAGTTATCTGGATAACATTAAAACACTATTACGACAAGGTAATGTTTAATTTATTATATTATATATTTATTTCATTTTATATTATCATCTCACACATCATGGATTAGTGTTTTCTATAATTTATTTATCTAATAAAAATACATATCTGATATGATTTATTATATTATTAGCATCAAACAAACAATATAATGCTTATTCTCATGGATTAAAGATTAAACAGAAAAAAATAAAAATGATTGCATAACCACCAGTTAGGTGGCCATATGAACCAAGTATGTAAATGGCCTTTGAACAGAAAAAGAAGAAAGGAGTAGTATGGTGTGCTTTTTCTTAGCGTCCGTTTCCATAGTGACTCATTGATTCATCGCTCTGTTGAGAATGTCTTGCGTGTTAACCAGGAACTTACTCTGGGTTGCATGAACTTACTCCTGGACGCATTTTTGGAACCAGCATACCTCAAGTAAGCAAGGTTTGGGTTAATCAACCGAGAGTTCAGGGTTTAGCAGATGGTAAGTTAACCGTGCTTTCTGGAATACACCCCTGATTACAGCAATGTGCATGTTTTCACCAGCTCTGCAGTTCGATACTCCAGTAGAGTCCAGTCACATACGTTTATTTATTTAGGGCCAGATTTGCTAAACAGGGCCAATTAGCATTAGAGCGCAATTTCATAAAAGCGCCGATGGGAGGGGAAAATTCTGCGTGTGATTTTACTGACAATGTGCACATTAAAGAACACAGATGCAGCCAGATCATTTCCATAACGACCAGCGCAATCTACCAAGAGCAGCGCAAATTACTGCCTGCTTTAAGACATGTTTTTGGGGGGCTAATGATACAATAAAAGTGGGGGAAATTATTTAATTAAAGTGATAGTTCGGTTTGCAGAAGTCTTATCACTTATCTTTATTTTGTTTCTTATCCATATGACTTACAAAAGGAGATGTTAGGCAGAATGATTTGTCATTCAGTTATTTTTTCATATAGCTAATTAAATGGTGATTAAGAGAGTTTCTCTGTCTGTCATCTCATTTTGTGTGCCAAATATATTTATTTGTATAAATTAATTGTAATTACATAATATGGTTTTCAAAAGCTGAAGTGATTACCTTTTATTTATTTGTTAAAATATATATAGCTCAATATTTTAACTAAATGCAAAAGCTGAATAATCAATCACATTCTAGTGATTAACAGTGGTGGAAAGAGTACTAAAAAATTGTACTTAAGTAAAAGTATTGCTACTTAAGGAATAATTTACAAGTAAAAGTACTGAAAAGTAATATGACTCAAGTAAGAGTAAAAAAGTAGTTTGCTGAAAAACTACTCAAGTTACTGCGTTACAAAGTACTTAAATAATATTATTATTTTATTTTTTTTACCCCCCAAAAAATGAGGCGATGTGAGCATTATGGAACATTAAACACTCTCATGTAAAGTCTGTTTCACAAGTGAGACTCATAGAAGTATTAAACTTATCACATTCCAGGAAATCTGTTTGCATGCATTTTAGACACTTGCATTGTTCTTGCTCCATCCATGCACTATCAACAGAGTCTCTATTTATTTAAACTGTTTGTGCTCTAGTAATATCAATGGTATGACCCATTTCAGGAGCTGACAAAATTACGATTTAAAATCAGAGCATAGCTCATACTAAAATATTGAAACACTAACAATGTTGATTCAAAACACCAACGCTGATTGACTGTCAAAGCAAAGCGCAGTTTGAACACCCTGCCCCCAGCTGAACTGGAAGTTTTGATTGTTTTTTTACCTGAGTCAGACCTGTCTGTTATTGGTTGAAGCGCAGGACTCCACCCCAGCAGTTTGAAAAGTACCCATCAAATGCCGGCTCACTCTGTTTTGAAGTACCCATCAAATGCCGGCTCACCTCTTCTTCCGGCTTTGCTACTGTTCGGACGCTCTTGCTTATTGCTCTGCGCTTTGCTCCCTATTTTTGTTCTTTTCTCAGATCTCTCCAAGATTTTAACTTCAGCAGATCAGCACAGTGCTCAAACAACACATTTTTTTGGAAAAAGAGGACTCTTTGCCTACCACTGCCAGCAGTTTACATTCCGGAGACAGAAAAATACAGCTGTCTACAGAAAATTCCTCTAGTGGAATCTACTTGCTGCATGAACTGCCATAAAATTCTACAAAGGATTGCGGTTCTTGAAACAAAGTTACTTGCTGGACTTCCAAAACAGACGGAACATACAGCAGATGATCACCTCGGACCCCCTCAGCATACAGCCGGTGAGTCCTGTGAATCTAGTGAATCTCAACAGTTTATACCAAGTGTAGAGGAACAAGCCAAAACTGATCGACAGACTAATCGATGGCACAAACAGGGAGCGAGACCCAAAGGCTCTCGAGACATCAGATTGTCACGAGTATCTCGTATTGCTGCCATAGCATCCTCTACCCCGAATACGGCTATGACAAGACTTGTAAACACTGGTATTCTACAACCCCCTATACATCTTGAGAACAGATTTGAAGCATTGATGAATGTGGATGAGGAATCCCAAAATGTGACAAAACTCGGATCGAATCAGCCAGCAGCTAACATTGCTACTAACAGGCGCTCAAGTCGAGCAGACAGCGGCATTCAGCTCAGAGCGCAGCCGAGCCCAGGACTCTGATAGTGGGTGACTCTATTATTAGAAACATTAGTAGCAGGACTATAACTACCTGCTGCTTTACTCAAGCAACCGTCTCTGATGTGAACAAGGAACTTCAGAACATTGTGATGAAGCACAAGACTGCAAATCGAGTCATCATCCATGTGGGGAAGAATGATATTAGGAAAGGGCAGTCAGAACTGCTTAAGCAAGATTTCAGTGAACTCTTTGAAACACTTCAAAGTCTTGAAGTTCAGTCGTTCATCAGTGGACCACTCCCAGCAAGGGGAACTAACATGTTTTCACGGTTGCTTGGGCTGAATACATGGCTACAAAGAACCTGCAGTACAAAAGGAGTCAACTTCATCGACAACTTCAATATTTTCTGGGGCCACAGACAACTGTTTAAACTGGATGGCCTCCACCCAAACAAACTTGGTGCAAGTGTGCTAAAGGACAATTTCTATTTCTCCCTCCGTCATCCTTCGGTGGTGTGTGCCAATCCACTCACCTGGACAGAATATGAGTGACCACAGGACTTCATATCAGCTTCCGAGTCATTATGTGGTTGAAGAATCCCACAAGGACACTGATAACGCCACACAGCCAAAACAAGCACTGCTCATGGACATCCCGGCTGAGCCCTGCCCACAGAGCTCATCACATGCAGACCGTGACGTATTACAACAGCTCCAAGACTCAGCACCCAAGGACGACTTTCTGGAAAACAGCCTGGGAAGCCAGGACAACACATCACAGTCACCAGAAACACCAGAGCTAGAGCCCCGCTCACCAGACACACTATCCCTCTCTCCAGCATCTCCACTTCTAAGCTTTTCACAGAAAATGAAGGAATTGGTGTATGCTGGGACCAAACTCTCTGCAAGCCCCCAGATATCAACTAAAAAACGGCGGGCCCCCCAACCACCAAAGACTGCAGGCTCAGCTCTCCCGCCTCCTCCTGTGAGAGCTCTCCGACCGCTGCCACAATACCAGGGCCCAAACCCTCCTCCATCTGCTGTAGGTGAACCAAAAACAACTGATAACAGCTCTCAGTGAATTGTGTCGGGTCCCCGCTATATTAGCAGCAACATTCACAAATGTTTACAAAACAAGCGGGAACCCAGTATGCCTGTAGCCTTCTCTATTTCTGTTTAATCATGTGATAGAAAGTCTAAGGCCTTCTCAAGCCGTACGGCTGACCCATCTAATCTGCGGCCTGTAATGCATCAGTCTAAGATTGCTGTAGAGACAAAATGTAATTCCATCAAGTTAGCATTTTTAAACAGTCGCTCACTAAAAAAATAAATAATTTGTGATCAATGATTTAATAACCACAAACAACCTGGATTTTATGTTTCTAATTGAAACATGGCTAGAAGACAACTGCAGTGCAACAGTCCTCACTGAAGCAGCCCCTCCTAACTTTAATTTTATAAGTGTCTGCAGGACTGTTAGGAGAGGTGGAGGTGTAGCTGCTATTTTTAAAGATGTTTATCAATGCAAGCAAGTGTCATTTGGTCAGTACTTGTCTTTTGAATATCTAGGTATTGTGCTGAAAGGTGCCCCACGCATTCTGTTTATCATCATTTACAGGCCTCCAAAATACTCTCCAGCCTTTGTTGAAGAGTTCACAGAACTGTTATCAATGATTTCCTCAGAGTTTGACTGTTTTGCTATTGCAGGGGATTTTAATATTCACATAGATAATGCTGAAGTCAAAACTACAAAAGAAATTATAACTGTTTTAAACACTTTTGACCTGATTCAGCATGTGCATGGACCCACACACAATCGTGGACACACTCTAGATTTACTCATCAGTAGAGGTCTAAACATTTCATCCATTGTTATTAAGGATGTAGCTCTGTCTGATCACTTCTGTATTTTCTTTGATATATTGATCTCTGTCACCACTGAATCTAGATCTGTCTCTGTCAGAAAGAGATGCATTAATGAGAACACTAGTGTGCTATTTATGAAGGCAATATCTTTAACACCAAGCATTTCTGCAGACTCTGTTGATCTTCTCCTGGATTCATTTAACTCAAAAGTTAAGAATGTTTTTGATGATATTGCACCGATAAAGGTCAGCAAGAAGAATGGCAGACAAAAATAATTTTGGAGAAAATCAACAGCAGTTCAGAATATGAAAAGACAATGCAGAAAAGCTGAGCGGATGTGGCGGAAGACGAAACTTGAAATACACTATAGCATCTATAAAGACAGCCTTCATGCTTTCAATTTGGAACTAGCCACAGCTAGACAGACCTTCTTCTCAAACCTTATAAACAGTAACTTAAACAACACCCGCACTCTTTTTGCTACTGTTGAGAGACTGACAAACCCCCCAAGTCAGATTCCCAGTGAAATGCTCTCTGACAGCAAATGCAATGAGTTTGCTTCCTTCTTTTCAGAGAAGATCAGTAATATCAGAAAGGAGATTGGCACATCTTCCTGTAATACAGAGGTCACACAGATTCGACAGCAATCTCAAAAAGAAGTGACTATGTCTGTTTTTAAAACAATTGATAGCAAAATTTTGGAAGAAATAGTACAGCATCTTAAATCGTCAACCTGCTATCTTGACACACTTTTCCAAACTCCCTGAAAACTGCAGTTGTTAAGCCCCTTCTGAAAAAGCGCAATCTTGATAACACCATGTTGAGCAACTATAGACCAATATCAAATCTTCCTTTCATAGATAAGATTATTGAAAAGGTAGTTTTTAATCAGCTGAACAACTACTTAACCTCAAATGGATACTTGGATAATTTTCAATCTGGTTTCCGCATGCATCACAGCACAGAGACAGCACTCATTAAGATAATAAATGATATTCGCTTTAATTCTGATTCTGGCAAAATATCAGTGCTGGTACTACTAGATCTTAGTGCTGCGTTTGACACTGTCGATCATAACATACTTCTAGAGAGACTGGAAAACTGGGTCGGGCTTTCTGGGATGGCACTCAAATGGTTCAGGTCATACTTAGAAGGGAGAGGTTATTATGTGAGTATAGGAGAACATAAGTCTAAGTGGACGTCCATGACATGCGGAGTCCCTCAAGGCTCAATTCTTGCACCGCTCTTGTTTAGCCTGTATATGCTCCCACTAAGTCAGATAATGAGGAAGAACCAAATTGCCTATCACAGCTATGCTGATGATACCCAGATCTACCTAGCCTTATCTCCAAATGATTATAGCCCCATTGACTCCCTCTGCCAATGCATTGATGAAATTAACAGTTGGATGTGCCAAAACTTTCTTCAGTTAAACAAGGAGAAAACTGAAGTCATTGCATTTGGAAACAAAGATGAAGTTCTCAAGGTGAATGCATACCTTGACTCTAGGGGTCAAACAACTAAAAATCAAGTCAGAAATATTGGGGTGATTCTGGAGACAGACCTTAGTTTTAGTAGTCATGTCAAAGCAGTAACTAAATCAGCATACTATCATCTCAAAAACATTGCAAGAATTAGATGTTTTGTTTCCAGTCAAGACTTGGAGAAACTTGTTCATGCCTTTATCACCAGCAGGGTGGATTATTGTAATGGTCTCCTCACTGGCCTTCCAAAGAAGACCATTAGACAGCTGCAGCTCATCCAGAATGCTGCTGCCAGGATTCTGACTAGAACCAGAAAATCTGAGCATATCACACCAGTCCTCAGGTCCTTACATTGGCTTCCAGTTACATTTAGGATTGATTTTAAAGTACTTCTACTCGTTTATAAGTCACTCAATGGCCTAGGACCTAAATACATTGCAGATATGTTCACTGAATATAAACCTAACAGACCACTCAGATCATTAGGATCGAGTCAGTTAGAAATACCAAGGGTTCACACAAAACAAAGGGAGTCCGCTTTTAGCTATTATGCCGCCCGCAGCTGGAACCAGCTTCCAGAAGAGATCAGATGTGCTAAAACATTAGCCACATTTAAATCCAGTCTCAAAACTCATCTATTTAGCTGTGCATTTGTTGAATGAGCACTGTGCTACGTCCGAACTGACTGCATTGTATTTTATGTATAATTCTTTTCTATTTAACTGTTTTAAATTTCATTATAAATCAATTACTATATCATTTTAAAATTCCTTGTTTTATTATTTTTAATTCCTTGTTTTTATTGCTGTGAATGATTATTTCACTTTCTTTTATGTAAAGCACTTTGAATTACCACTGTGTATGAAATGTGCTATATAAATAAACTTGCCTTGCCTTGTTTCTCCATCTGTGCCTTCTTTGTCTTATTTTTTATTTTTTTTTTATTTTTTTTTGTACTTTGTACTTTTGGTGAAAGATAATTGTAGCAAATTTGAATACTTTCTTTTTATTCTACTCAATTAAAAGCAAAAGTACCACAATTTAATTTCCCTATTCTCCACTGAAAAATGGAGTTTATAGGCTGCTTCAGCTACCTTTAGGGAATCCCTGGAATACCCCCAAATCCTCACATTTTGTGAGTTTTCCTAATCAAACACACCTTATTTAACTTATCAGCTTATTAGTAGAGATTTTAAGACCTGGGCCCGTATGCATAAAACTTATCAGAAATGCTCTTAAGTGTAGACTTAATGCTCTTTAGCTTTGACTTAAGTGACAAAAAATTCTTAGTAAAAAGTAGGATGTTTCTAAGAGTAGGAGACTTTTATAAAGAAGCTAAAAGCAACTTTCAGTAAAGTCTAAGACTGAGTCTTAAGTGTTGACTGAGGTGACACTTAAGTGTTGTGAACTAAGGACTACAATGGTGTCAACACAAAATGGCTGACCTCATCCTCAGAATCAGCCAATAGTGAGCCTGCTCATGTGAAGTCACAGCAGCACAACACCAATCATTTAATGTAACTACAATAAAATAATTTAATTAAGACGCTGAAATATTTTAATATTAAAATGTATTTTTAAAAAAATGCTTTGCATGGTGCAAAGTTATCACAAATTATTACTGATGCTTCATTTTCTATTGGTATATCTCCTCGTTTACAGTTGGAGCAATGATGTGAACATGAGTTCCATCAATGGCTCCAATAACTTCAAAGCCCACAATCCTCTTAATAACAATAAACTGCCATATAGTAGTGGCCAAAAGTGATGTCCGGCCTAGGAAATTGGACATCTTCACCCTTAAACGTGGGGTAAGTGATTTCTGGTGGCCAATGTTGATATTTGAAATCACCAAAATAAACACGCCCCTACCCCAAAAGGGTCTCGCCCCTATTTTGATAGCTCCGCCCCACACATACGTGCGCAAATCATGCAACGATAGTTCTGTGAAACAAAGCAAAACCAATGTTACTCACCGATCGAGAAGAAACAAAGCAACCTCGGCGTCCGATCGCACACCTTCCCTCTCCTTGAGTTCTCTCCAGCACTGGAAAGATGATCCGATATTTACACGGGTCCTACATCTTGCCTTTGCTGTCTACCAGTGTATCCATCCGGTGTCGCATCCGGTGTAGACACGGTGTATAAGCCTTCTTTTTTTCCTCTTTTATTTTTTTTTATCCGCCATCTCTATCTTTCTGTCGTCGCTCGGCTCGGCTAATGTCCGTCATGTGCACTGATGAGCGCTCTCTCCTCCACATCATGAGTAGACACGCCCCTTACTGCTGCTTACTACTACACAATGGATCTCTTAATTACATCGTATCTATACTTTATTATAATGAGAGGATTCCAGAGCTTGCAGAACTCAGCACTTTGACTCTGCATTTTGAGTGGCCAGTGGATTCTAACTTAAACACTTCTGGTTATTGCGTTCAAGAAATCAACAGATATGTCTGCTACATTGCTCAACGCTGCAAATATGTTTCGCCAGTATCAGATGGGGCCCCCTGATTCCCCGGGGCCCTAAGTGGCCGCTTACCTCGCTTAAATGTTAAGTCCGCCCCTGATCTGCAGCACGACCATATTCTCTCTTATCCAAGAAAAACAACATTTTTATTTTCTTTTGTTACATATATACACACACTCTCACACAAATGTGACCCTGGACCACAAAACCAGTCATAACTAGCACGGGTATATTTGTAGCAAAAGCCAAAAATACATTGTATGGGTCAAAATTTAAAACATTTATTTTATGCAAAAAAAATTATTAGGATATTAAGTAAAGATCATGTTCCATGAAGATATTTTGTAAATTTCCTACCATAAATATATCAAAACTTAATTTTTGATTAGTTTAAATATCAGTTTAAAAAAATGGACCCTTATGACTGTTTTGTGCTCCACAAATAGGGACATTTATGTTTTTATAAATGTTGGGCAGGACTTGATTTTCTTGTTCTGCCCTCCTGCTGGAGCACATGTCATCAGAGAAGAGATGTCATTGCAGTGGGGAAGGAATTAATGTTAATTAAATATTACAAGGGCATATCACACAAACACATCTTTGGCACAGTCATTCGTTTAAAAGCCTCTGATTGGCCGTTGCGTTCAACAGTCATGTCTGTGATTGGCTATAATGTTCAACTCTTCAAAGCACATTGTAAGTAGTAACCTTTGATGCAAAGGGGAAAAAATGTAATGCTGTAATCATATTAGTAGTCAATAAGCGCCAGCAAGTGTCAAATTTGATTGATGGCCCTTGATTTATGGCTTTTCCCCTCCCCCACACGGACCACCCCCATCGCGACCACCCACATCGGTGTTGACCACTCAAATGAGTTCCAGATGTTGCAATCGTCATGCGTGAATGTTTGTACAAACATTCTCTCTCTCTCTATGGGGAGCTATGTGAAAAAGATATTAAAGGCAATTTTAACAGATTATACGTGCATATCACAATACCCACAATATATTCTGTTGGTTAAAAAGAAATTAAATAAAATAGGCTATCAATGAGAAGGGGTAAAAATGTTTAGCTTAACGAATAAAATGGTTAAAAAATATATAAATTGTCTTACATTTTCCAAGAGAAAAAAGTCTTCCTCCTCGCGCAAACATTCTTTGAATGAACGGTTTACAAAATTGTGTTTAGCTGGAAAAGGGTTCTCTCTCTCTCTTTCCCTCCGCGAGCATGCTCGTGTGTGTGTGTGTGTGTGTGTGTATGTGTGTGTGTGGGTGTGTGTGTGACACAGGCATCCCCCGCCCCTCCGTCCGTTGTGAGTGAGAAAACGGATATAGCTTTAAATAACAGAATTACATTTGAAGTCCTTATATTTTAACTTATTTCACATCAAATAAAAGGTTCTTATTTTAAACATAATCTTCAAAATTGTACACACGGTGTGATGAAACAAAAAGTCTTTTTGTATGTTTTTAAAAAAATTTCTTCGAGAACGCCAGGTTGGCTTTGTGGGCTACGCTGCTGTAACGCAAACAGATTCATGTTTGATAAGCGTATCGAATCCCGGTCAAAATTTTTGGAATTATTTATCTAAAATTACAACTATTCAACCTTTTATTTTCGAATTCGACGTTGATTGTGTTTACTTCACAACCTTTCAGAAAAGCGTTCCATTCCCCAAGGCATTGTTGGAATGTTTACAGTGCTAGGTGTTTGTATAACTGTTTCAGCCGTGACAAAATAAATTAGACACGCCTTAATGTCCTGGTTATTTTCATAGACTTTCAGGCTCTGCTTCACATGTGCTAGTAATTTGGAAATTTATCTTATTTTTTTCAGTTACAGAAGCTCTCTCTCTCTCTCTCTTTCTCTCTCTCACACACACACATAGTACAGTGTAATTATCTAAAGATAATTATACATTTTACAACCCATCACAGAAAAACTTTACATCTTAGAAAATAAATAAATAATTAATGTGCTTTATAAGTAATTTACTCATGGGATCAATAAAATGTTCCCTCTCTCTCTAGGGCACTTGCCCCCACACCGTAGGTTAAACAAGTACACAGACACACATTCAGTCATCCCGAGTCTTATTTTCTTCTATTAAATGAAAATAAATAAATAAATCATGCGATTACACGCCATATAAAACAATGCAAAACATTGACACTAGTTTTAGTCGTCACTAAAAATATAAAAACGTTGTACATTTTACCAGGAGCGGGAAAAAAGAGTTTGCATGTTAGAAAAAGTTATCAAAAGGGGAAAACAATATATATTTCAATAGGCCAAATGATAAGGGCTATCGTGGACCCGACAAGTCCGGACATGTCAAATTTCTATGTTTTATTCACATTTATTTGTATATTTGTATTTGTATCGCAGAAAATTAAAGTTTCTACATTATATTTAGAACCTTTAATATTTACATTGTATTAATGAATTTATACTGCATCAAAAAAGCTAATTTATTAATTATATTAATGCTTATGGGTACAATCATTTGGAGTATTACTACACTCCATAGACAAAATAATTTTTTACTGTACACCTACCAAAATTATGCATACAACCACTTTTAATAAATTATATATATTTTTAAGCGATCTGAATTGAGGACTCAAGAAGTTTCATCATAAACCACGTTGTCATATCAGTGTAATACCTATGTCATTATACAATTTTGTATTATGATAAGTTATATAAACAAGCACGCACATAAACATTTCAAGCTAAAGAGAGGCTTATCTCTATTTTAAAGAATATGGAGATATATAATTATATATGACATCATGTTACTACCATGTTACTAAAGCAAATCATTCATCATTCATTTTAAACAAGTATTCAACATTTTAGTTTATTGTTCTTATAAAACACATAGTAGCAAACATGTTACTAAAGCAAAGCAAAACATTGATCGTACATTTTAAAAAAGTATTCAACACTTAATTTAAAGAATATGTTAATACACAAAATATATAATTATATATGTCATAGTAACAAACATGTTACTAAAGCAGAGCAAAACATTTATCATACTTTGTTTTTTAAGTATTCAACATTTAAGTTTATTGAACTTATAAAACACATACTTTTCTTATTTTAAAGAAGGTCGTAAAAAACTGATTATATATAACAATGTATAAAAATATACATTTTACATCATTCTGAGGGCGATGATGTTCATACCTCGAATGAAATGTTTACAAAATGTTCCTAAGTTGGGAAATTAAGTCCTGCTTTGAGCTCTTCTAACTCACAAGAGTAAAATGTCAGTCTTGATTTGGGCAAGCTGACACACACACACGTTGGTTTTTATGTTTTCTGGGGACGTTCCATATATAGTCGTGATGATTTTGTACTGTACGCCTACCAAAATTCTGCACACACCCTTTTTAAATAAAATATTGTTTGCATCTTAATTACGAGGATTTCATCATAAACCACATTTACGTTGTTATATCAGAGTAATACCCACATCATTATTTAAATTTGTGTACTGATAAATCATATAAACACACATACATAAACATTCATGCTGCTCACATATTATTGTAGCACAGTATAATCAGACTTTAGCCATTAATACGCTTTTAAGATTCTGAAAAACACCAATGGTAATACATATATAATTATATATGACACCATGTTACTAAGGCAATTCATTCATCATACATTTTAAACACACATTCACCATTTATGAATGGTAACATTCACCGTTTATTGAAACTTATAAAACACATAATTATCTTCTTTTAAAGATGTTAATAAATAAGTTTGATTATATGTAATGCACTATATAAAAATAAACATTTACAAGTCTTAGGCGATAATAAAATGTCTTACTTTTTTTTCTGTGAACAATGATGTCCATTCTGTGAATGAAATGTTTCCAACAAAGTAGATAAATAAAACAAAAAATGTTTAAGTTATAAACTTTATTAAATATAAACAAAACTCACAGATCCTCCCAGGGTTAAACACCATTGTGAAATGAATGCTTCAAGGCCCACACAGAGTTTGCTTCTATAGTTGTATATATTTTTTTTGAACTGACCTTTATCATCGTGATAAATATCATATGCCTATACTATCAATATACGATTGGTTATCTACTGAAAATATATGTAGAAATATACAAAATGTGATGTATCCGTTTTGAAGAGAGATGACTTTTGCAGGCACCAACCCTATCCCCCATAAAACTCATTTAAAATGTTTGTTTAAGTCAACTACAGACATGTCACCACGATGCGCATTCTTTGGAGTTGTAAACTGCTCTTGAATGAATCAGCATATGTGAGGATCAATGGGTTCCCCTGAGAATATTTAATTACGCTTTAAAAGCACAGAACAAGCTAAATGAATGACCGCCGGTATGAAAATTACCTACGTTGTTAAAACCTATATACAATATGTATTAAACATATGCTTTTGTTGTTAAGACTGCTTATTGTTAGTGGTAATACTGTTGTTAAGTTTTAATGGTTCAAAAGTCTCATAGATCTATATTATTTTTATTTATTTATTTATTTATTACTTTTCCTATTTTTACAAAGATTCAATTCCTAGTAAATATAAGGCCAAACATGATATTACAAAAGAATCATGTTGACAAATGTGGTTGTTGCAGTGTTTTTTAAAATGGCTTATTTTAAAAATAATCCAAACAGGTCCTCACACACATACAATGACGTCATTCAGGAAGGTCAGCAGTTCAGATAGGCATATGCATGCTAGTTTTCAAAGTTTTTCCAAAATCAAGTATGATTTTAAGGCATAAACCTGCTTTAAAGCCTGAATAAAAGGTTACCAGATGTAGTTTCGTATCCGTTGTGTTCTAACAAAGTCCTACGAAGGATCATGATACTTTTATAAGTCTGATAAATATGTGATGAATGCACGATGAAATGAGAATCAGGTTACTAAGTTAAGTTTGATGCAATGTTTTTAAGAAGGGGATTTTATTTATTTTTAAACACAACTAAACCAGATAAAAGATTATTCTTTCTTTTTGAAAAACCTACATTTAAAAGTATTTGATCTTAATATTATTTGCTCTTATTTTCTAAGTTCCAATAGATGAACCTTCTTATCCCAACAAAGAAAACATTTTACATTCATTCAACATATCTGATCCAATATTTTTACACAAGTATCATGGCTTTATGTTCTTTTTTAAGGGTTTGTTTAATACATAAGATGCACAGAATGTGGATTTTTTCACCATTCAACATGAAATTAAAGAGATTCATCAGCTGAGCTCGTTTCAACTGTTTATTATTATTATTTATTTATTTTTTATTTGTGTGCTTACTATGTAACTCAAGAGTCCAAGTCACTAAGAAAATTATCATGCGAATACAGAAAACCCACTCATGATCATCTGGGTATATTTTTTGTAAATGTTGTTTTAAATTACTTTTTTCTTACGCCACTACATCTAGAGCTCTTGTTCAGACAGCTGATGACGATGTGCGCATTTTATTTGTCGTACTCATTTCTTTCGCCATTTCCGCTTGAGATTAAAGTGTAGGTAATGTGACCGCAATTAAGAAACATAAAATTATACTACATCCCCTTTGAAAAGGTTATAGACGTAGTCTTTTATACAGGAAATATGTTTGCACAACAGAAATACGTATTAGTATAACAAATACCTAATACTGAAATCCTCCCTTCTAAATATATTTAATGTTTATAGAGATGAAGACCATTCTCAGAATGTGGTCAATCATGCAGCAAGTGAAAACGAGAACAAATACAGTATAAGATAATTAAGTCAAGAGAGTGTTTAAACTGAGATTGTGATGTACAGATTACCAGTCTGTCTACAAAGAGGCCATGAGACACAAGGCCTCGATCTTACTATTTCACTGTTACATCTACTTCATTTAGAACACAAAGTTGCACATTACAAGTTGAAGATAGTGTGGAAACACTATTTTCTTTGCACGTGTCTCTAAACATATCTTTAATAAAATCACTGTTGTTTTAAGCGAAAGCGATGATCCAGTCCGTTTTATTCAGTCGTTGTGTTTTAGGCGTCCGCCTTTTAGTTTTGTTCCAGGAAACAGGTACGGCTGTAACTGTGCGTCGTCATGTCTGTCTGCTCTTCTTTAAGAAAGCATGCGGCCGGCAGTTTTTAACATGTCTTAATTCTCTTATTTATCACAATAGCAAATGTTTGTTTAGCTTAAATTTTAGTCAGTTACAAAGTGTCAGGCATGATGCTTATATGTATTTTTAAATAATTACGATAAAGTTACAGGTTTCTTGGATGAATGCTCGACAGAGTGTTACTCAATCAGTCCTCTGCATCGTCTTTTAATAAAATATTCCATTGAATGTCACTAAGACAAATTCTGTAACAGCGTTCATAAGCGTACAAATCTTTATAGTGACAATAAGAACAATACGGTCTAACAACACAAACGCAATTGCTCTTTCACACACCAGACTAATCCCTGCTAACTACACCTAAAACTGCTAGATATCTTGACTTTATCCGTGTGTTTAACGCTAGGCCTTGTCACATCGTTGTGTGATATAAACCGCAAAGTTTTTTTTCATAGGGCTACGCTTTGAAACCAGAATAATTCCATGACTTTGCGCATTCTTTCTGTTTGAATTTGTTTACTGCAGTTTCACCGCTCTTGTTGTATTTTCGCTTTGCATCCTAGTTTTTCTGTCATGTTAGCGGGCTCTGCAGTAAACAAATTCAAACAGAAAGAATGCGCAAAGTCATGGAATTATTCTGGTATTATTCTGGTAAATGTATATTATTTTTATTTTATTTTTATTTATTTATCCTTTATTTTAGCAGGATAGTCCCATTGAGATATAAAATCTCTTCTTCCATGGAGTCCTGGCCAAAATGGCAGCACAAAAATCACATTAAAAAAAAATTGCAAACACATAAGACTAACAAACTTTTGCCCTGCACTCAGGTAATGACAGATCAAAAACTAAAACAAGTACATGTTTCCTTTAGATTAGACCATAATCATTTTTTAAAGAGGGAAGTGTTTCTTTACAATACTCTGCAGCTTGTTCCATAATGAAGGAGCAAAAAAAAGAAGGCAGTTTTACTCTTGGAACATTTAAAGTGGTCATGAACTGATAGACTGAAATTCCCTTGACCTTTTGACATATAAGAGGTCATTGTACTCAGAACTTTCTCATTAGTCTAAAAACAGCTTATATTGAAGCCAATCTGCCAAAATGACAGCTTGTGGAATGTTCTATTCTGTGATGTAATAGTGTGGCTAAACACCGCCTCCGCAGAAGAAGATCAACACCTGCTTCTACATCGCTGCCCGTTTAGCCCCGCCAATCCAATTCACACATGTAGTGTAAATGACGAGAGAGGCAAACGCAGGTCTACACAGAAATCAAATGATAAAGATACTCCGAAGACAACAAGACGCTGTCTTTGCATTGCCTTCCTTCTGATCCTAATGTTAGGAAAGATTGGATGAACTTTATTTTTAATGTCGTTTTAGACCAGATCAGTAAGAACTTGGTCCTTTGTTCACTTCATTTTACCACGGATTCGTTTACAAACAAGGAACAATTCGATGCAGGATTTTCAGAAAGATTGAAACTAAGAGACGATGCTGTGTGAACTATATTGGATCTGACAGTAATGTCGCACAACACAAGTGTGAGTATGTTAACTGATTTTATTAAGTGGTCAATGTTGCTTTGTTGGTTCGTACAGATCATTTGATATGTAATGAGTATTTATGCATTTTTGACCTAAATCACAGCAGCGTCTATTTGTGAAGGATGTAGGCTGTCAAACATACACAACTGTTAGCCAATCATAGCAGTGGGCTATGCCTATTCAAACAGAGCGTTCCAACGAGGGAGTTTAAAAACAGAACAGAAAATAGCCTATTACTTCTAAATTATGTTTTTTGATGTAAAAATCTTTATAACATTATAAGGGGATCTCAGAGAACAGTACAAAACAATAAAAAAGGCTGTTCATGACCCCTGTAAAAGAAGTTTAGCAGTAGATCCAGTGCTATAATTACATGTTATTATATAACATATATAACATATAAATTAGTAATTTACCTAACAATTCCTTGGCAATAAACAAAAGCATGTGTATTTTCCTCCTTTGAAACAAAGAGGACCATCCCACTAATTCATACAGAATACAATATTAAGTGCGTGAAGAGGCACTCGTCACAAAATGTAACGTAAGGCAGCATGGTATACATAATCCAACATTTTTTAGTGAAGATAAACTTGCATGCATATAGATCACATCACTGTAATCTAACACTGAGAGGAAACAACTTTGTGTAATTCTCTTTCTTGTTTTAAAAGGAAAACATTTCTTTAAACAAAATTGGTGCTAAAATAGATCCCTTTTGGACACCTTTTTTATTTTTTAATTCTGTTGAAATTAAATTTTCAACTGAGACACACTGAGTTATTTTTAAAAAGTAATTATTGAACCAATTTAAGCCATTTCACTAAAACCTACACAACTAAGTCTCTGCAATATAAATTTATGATCTACTGAATCAAATGCTGTAGAGAGATCTACAAATAGGGCTGCACAATGCTGTTTACTATCCAAACATTTAATAATATAATTTGTGACCAGCATGGCTGCTGTAATAGTACTATGAACTGATCTAAAGTTTGACTAGAATTCATTTACAATTTTATTTTCAGTTAAAAACTGATTTACTTTTTCATTTACAAAAGATTCTAATACTTTTGCCAACACTGATAACCTAGAAATCGGCTGATAGTTATCCAATTCAGATGAGACCATCTTTTAACAAAGGGAGAACCATAGCTGATTTCCATGCACGAGGAATAACATTTTAAGTTTAACTCAAGTTAAAAATAGTACTGCTTTGTGACTAAAGCCTCGTTCAGACTGTCAGCCCAATCCAAATTTTGTGCAAATCTGTTTGAAATCCGATCATATTTATATAGTCTAAATGGCAACGAACAACATGAAATCCGATTTGTGAAAATCCATTTCGATTTACATTCGTATGTGGTTTGAAATCCTATTCAAATTGCATTTCTGGAAATCTATTTCTGTCTGACCGATCAGATCGGATTAAGCATAGCTTTTTCACGTTCTCAGGCCATGTAAAACATAAACACGTCAGACGATTTTGTAGAAAGCATAATGAGCGTCTTTGCAGAAACAAGCTAGTGTTGTTGTGAACTGCAAGTCGAGTAGGAAAAGACAATATACTGCTAGTATACGCACCCTCAATTTGAGACCTGGTTATTATTAATAACATTATATAAGCTATATAATGTGTACTGACTTTGATTAAGCTTGTTGTCAGTCATTTAGAGAGTTTTAAGGCACTCTTCGTTTATAATAGTTTTAAGGATTGAAATAAAATTCTAATTATTTTTTTTTTCTCAAAACAAGCAGTTTTTAACAAATTAAAGCCTTTAACAAATCTGCATTCGTGTACATAAAACTTCAAAATTCAAAAATGTAATCTCTTTGTTTCGCATAAACACACCAAATATAAGAATGTGAAGAATACATTATTTGTCTTCAGCCACTTTAACAATAGTACAGGTGTAAAAATAATGTTGATGAGATTTAATATCTTTCAGGCAGAAATATCATACATTACTATCCAAATTAAATCTCATTGTAAAAAATGTTACATGGATAAATGTCATTAATTGTTTTGGAGTGCACTTCTTTCATTAGCAAGAGAAATGACAGCTGTCTTGTTCTGATAGTGTCAGATTTTGAAAACCTCTCAGATGATAAAACATTTCTTTTAAGAGGAAAGACTAAATATTATTAATTAGTGATCTCAAAACCTTGTTGTTACATTTATCATCCAATAAATTATAATTGTCAATAAACAAATCAACAGATGTAGGTGTTACAGAGGAATATTGTAAGATAACTTTAATTAAATTCCTCAAAGCTACAGGAATAGCTCTGAAACTACAGAAAATCATCTCTATGAACAATACACATTAAATTATCTCAGAATTATCATAACATATTACCCTCTTCATTTATTAAATGCATTACATTCAAAATCCTTTTACAAACCAGTCTGTTATTCCAAATTATAAGTAAATTATGGTAAAATTATGCTTGTACCACATTTTTCCAATATAGTGACACCTGCATATGAAAATCTGAGAACTTAAAGGGGTCCTATTATGCTCTTTTACAAAGTCTTGATTTTGTTTTGGGGTGTACTAGAACATGCTCTCATGCTTGGTGGTTCGAAAATTGCATTATTTTTCACATAATTTACATTATTACAATACCTTTCTCCCCAGCCTGACACAAACGGCTCGATTAGTTCTGGATTTGATGAAGGCCCGCCTTCCGAAAAACAAAATGTGTTGTGATTGGTTAGCTGTCCCAGTGCGTTGTGATTGGCGAACAGCTTAGATGGCGTTTCAGTACTGCCCGGCCCTTGCCAAAACAGCAAGTTCGTCAATATTGCCATATCAATTCAGACCTCGAGAATATTGAACAAGAGGATCGTGCAAAACCTTTGCAAGCACAGATATTGCAAGACATATTAAAGTGGTAACGTTATTGTTTTTTTTTTGTTTTTTTGGCTAAATCATGTTTTAGATAGGATGTCAACAACAGCTTAAAAGCATATAAATGCTAATTAATTATCTGCCAGCGGGAGGCGCTGTTGTTGGAGTGGTAGAGAGTGAGGTTTCCCTGGTAACGCTGTACACAAAGCAGAGCTCCGCTCACAAACACTGCTTTATCAGACATTACATGCAAGATGAAATGAAAATGACATCCAAAACTTTCTGAAGACTGTCGGTTTCCTTCAGAAATACAGTGATATAAAAACACCCGCACCGGATTTCGATTTTGAAACGTGCAGTGCTCAACCAAGCTTTCTCCCCACCCGCCAACCATTCAAATTTCCGTAGGCGGGATTTATTTTAATGATATTCTAACAGACCACTTTGTGATGTCACAAATACAGGAAAACAACTTTGTAGTCCAAACGAGCCGTTTGTTGTAGTTCTTGAAAAGGGATTTTTTAAAAACGAAATATCTCCCTTTGGAGTGGACTTTAAGATTTGTAACTTTGTAGATCTTTTTATGCCCAAAACATACACACTACACACTGACTAAAATTCAAAAAGTAAAAAAGCATAATAGGACCCCTTTAAAGGCCGTTTTAAAGGGTAAAAACATGTTTTTGGTGGAAGATCAATTTCTCGTCCTCTTTCATGAGATCAGCTTCTTGGCCGGGTTACATTTCTCCATGTCGTAAACTTTTGAGGGGCTTTTAAACCAGAGCGTTTTTAGAGGTGTGATATTTGAATGATTGGCAGCATATACAAATGTTTCATGAATCCGATGTGAATCCTGTCGTAAGTTAAATTGTGCACTCGTTTCTACATCGGATTGATAAATAAGGGCCAACTTATTATTCACTCTCGCTCTCTGTGTGTGTGTGTGTGTGTGTGTGTGTTTTCTAGTGTGAATCATGGAGGAGAGTTCAGGATCACATCAGGACTCCACAAATGTAAGTCAAACACACACAGTTTTGTTGTTTGTAGTTTAGTTGTAATGTATGTGTTGTAATATGTGTGTTGTGTTCAGACGCCTGTGATCTCACACTGGATCCAAACACAGCACACCCTCGACTCGTTCTGTCTGAGGAGAACAGAAAGGTGATGCGAGTAAAAGAGCGACAGTCATATCCTGATCATCCAGACAGATTTGATTGGTATCAGGTTCTGTGTTCAGAGAGTCTGACTGGACGCTGTTACTGGGAGACTGAATGGAGTGGAGATGAAGCTGAAATATCAGTGTCTTATAAAGAAATCAAGAGGAAAGGAGGGAGTTATCACAGTAGGTTTGGATGTAATGTGAACTCCTGGAGTCTGATCTGCTCTGATCACAGATTCACTGTCCTTCACAATAATAAGTCCACTGATATATCAGCTGTTCGTGTCTCCTGTAAGAGAGTAGGAGTGTTTCTGGACGAGTCGAGCGGCTCTCTGTCCTTCTACAGCATCTCTGACACACTCACACACTTACACACATTCACACACACATTCACTCAACCTCTGCACGCTGGGTTTTACCTTAATTACAACTCTTCAGTGTCTCTGTGTCACATTAAACATTAATCTCTCTCTCACACACACACACAGAGAGAGTCTGTAATCATGTGCAAGTGTTGCTGTTCTTGTGAGTTTTAATCTGAATCTCAGGAATCTTCTGTTGAATATCATCAGGATGAAGATGTTTCAGAGACACTTTCTGTTTCTGTCAGTCACACAATAATCACACACTAACAGACAAATACTAGTGTTTGTGTGAAATAATGTCATATTTGCACTGTACATAATATTAAAAGAGTGTTTATGTAATTGAACTTTAGACTGTATTTGAATTTCTTTTGACTCCTGAAGCGCAAACATTTTTAACCCTTCGAGCCTCTTCTGATTTTTTGGGTCACACTTATCGTTGCAATCAAATGTGACTATTTGTTTCCAGAAAAATCAATATAATATATTTTTATTCAATAATATTTCTGTTCATTATTTAGAATTTTGCAGAGATTTTATGATATGCATAGTAAAGTTAAATTACATATACACTCTTTTAATATTATTAAATATTTCTAAAATTTTAATGAGCAATTTCTTCCCATTTAAAATTAATTAAACTCTGAGAGTTTTCATTTTTGGGTCACACTTGCTACTTGAAATGTAAGTGATTTTTTTAGTTTTTTCTCCAAGAAAACCAATATAATAATATTTTTGGATTATTGTTTAGAATTTTGAGGATACTATGCAATATTTGTAACATTTCTATGTGCTATTTTTTCATTAAAATTAATTTTTGGGTCACACTTGCTACTTGAAATGTAAGTGATTTTTTGTTTTGTTTTTTCTCCAGGAAAATCAACATATTTTTTTTAATTATTATTTAGAATTATGAGGAGATTTTATGATACATGAAATGTAAGGGTTTTTTTATCTTAAAATCAATATAATATATTGTAATTTAATAATATTTTTTGATTATTATTTAGAATTTTGAGGAGATTTTATGATGCTATGCAATATTTATAACATTTTTATGAGCTATTTTTTTACCATCAAAATATATTAAAATACCGCTTCATTTTTTTATATACAGTATATCTGGCAAGGGACAACAGATGAAAAATAAAAAATAAATAGCCAATGGGGCTAACTCTGGATTATTTACAGTATGTAACTTGATTAATAAGCACTGTTTAAAAAAATATATAATTGGGGGTCACACCTGTTATATATAGTATACAGACTATACATCATGTAAGAGTTGATGTTCCAAACATAGCAAATGTAACGCTTGTGATCATATTGGACCAGACATGGAAAGCCAAAATAAAAATAAAAAACTAAACTAGACACTGGGACACTAAAAAAAATGTCTATGATTAAAGGTCAAAATCACCTTGATTCATAGAACAATCTTAAAAGTTAGTAATTCTCTTGGTTATGGATTGATAAAATCTAGATAATTTAACATCATCAGACAAATAATACAATATGATAGTTTTGGTGCATTTATTATAAAGACAATTACATCGTAAAGACTTAAAAAAAGATTTGTTCGAAAAACATTGATTCTTTCAAGAATGAAATACAGTAAGTGAAGTCTTTATGATCAAGTCACTGAATCATTCGTTCAACTTGATTTTTTTAACAATACATTGAATATAGAATATATTTTATAAACAGATTGTAGCAATTTGTTAATTCGTTCGTGAATCAGTCTGAATGAACAATATAATGGTGTTAATAGGAAGACTAATTTAAAAAAGTAAGTAAACAACTCGCACACTTAGATAAAAGCACGTTGTTACTTGAAAATAAGGCTTGAAATGTCCTGAAAACATGATCTGTGGAAGGTTTTAGTGAGTAATCAGCTCGGTGAAATCTGAAGTATATCTCTGTCTGTGACCAATATTCACCAAGCTTTGACTGATGATCTGAAAAATTCAAAAACAGTTCAAAGTTAATTATTAAAAAGAATAGCCGAACGTAAGTTCACAAATAAAATATATTGTTTAAATTGTTACTACCTTGAGTTATTATTTTGGAATAAATATAAAATGATTAAAAACACTAAATTGATGAGATTCATATGGCTTTGATAAATAATATTCATTGCATTGTTAATTTAAAAATATAAAATAGTTTTTTTTTGTTCTTTTTCTGATAGTGTAAGTAATGTTTATTTAACCAAGAAAATGTGTCTGGGACATGAATTGACATTTCAGTCATTCTTGAGAAGTGGGACAAAACAGGGTGCAAAATTGAAAAAATAAAACTTTGTACTCCGACAAATGAAACTATATTTTTGTATTTTACATGTACTAAGCTACTGATCTATGCTTTGATTCAACCTCCCAACTTTCAGGGGCAGCTGTCACTCTAAAGGACCCCCTTGCGCTTTTCTTAACAAAATGTGCTTTTTACCTTGGACTGTGTAATATAATTTCAACTTTATCTTTAACAGCATTCAAGATGTTTTTAACATCTCAAAACACATTCTCATGTTAGCAGACAGATTACACTTTCACACGTGACCAACAATTCCACAACAAATATGAAATATTATAATGAAATATTATCAAAATATGTAACTGACAGAGTTGACACATCTGACGTTGGTGTCGAAAACCTGAATTTGTAGTCATTTTAACTATCAAACATTGAATCAATCAATTACTGTTTTAAAACAAACAGTGAGTATGTTAGTATTTATAAAGCTTTTATTCAAGAGTCACATTTAAGTATTTTGATATATTATTGGAACACAAAATCTTACAGTGGTGACATCTGACGGTGTTGACAAATTTGGCATTTCTCAAGTTCATTTAGTAGCCATTTTGTTTTTTCTGTTGATGCTTGTAAGACCTTGGGGAAGGTAGAACGCACACACATCTGAACATAATGGCGAGCACATTCCTGAATTCAGATTTCCTGCCATAAAACCTCGTTATCTGAAGAGACTTTGTTAAAACAAGGAGGAATTGGAGGAGAGCATCGTGAATGTGGTTAAAACAGGACTTCACTTGTTTCTTATCACTTAACCATAATTTAACCAGGATGGAACGAGCACCACTAGGTCTGGACTTGGTCTGGGATGATCCTTAAAGCAGTAACTCAATGATGGTATCAAGAACAAAGACTGTTTTATGGAAGAGTCCGAGTGTTGAGGTTTTACAGATACAGCCCCAAAGTGACTTTATGACCTCCCGTCCTCCCAGGACATTGCAAGGATATGTGCCTTTCATTTCTTTAACCGAACAAAGACTCAAACTTTTATAAAGTGTTCCAAAAGACAATTAATACCTGTTGCTGTTATCAAAAGCAATATATACAATATATTTTACAAAATATATCAATGTGTATTTTATGTCATTTATAAGCTTGATGTGTTATTGGAATCTATGGTTTTGCTGGAATCTTTTGATGTCTAATTTTCCCGATCACTATTGTTTAATTTCACATGCGTGGTGTGATTATTTAGGATAGTTTAATCTATGCCTTAGCCATGTAATATATATATATATATATATATATATAACTGAGATATGTACTTTGGAGGATGCCAGATATCTGCTGTTTGGGTTTTAATGAAAGCTCATTTCAGTGGCAATAATTTGGTGTGAATGAAAATTACCCTTAGCCCATAATGTATGATTATAACACATTTAGAAATCTTCCAAGATATTTTCTTCATGTGACAAAATAACTAAGCAGATAAATTTACTGCATGGAAAATGAGCTGTGTAGGCGGAGCTCCGGCTAAAAGGACAATCTAATTGGTGGAAGCCTCTGGGGGTTGAACGGAAGGCCTCTGGTTAATACCCTCTGACACAGACTGCTCTCTCTCTGCTCTGCTTGGAAATCGCGCGCTTCTTTGAAAATTGGAGCTACTCCAACAAAAGCTTGCAGCCTTTAACATCTAGGCCGAGTTTGAAGATTGAACCAACATCTCGTCAAATCTCTGAAGAAACTCTTGAAAGTCTGAAGCTACGCGAAAAGACCTTCGAGCATCAAACGACACCGAGCAACCAGTCAAGCAACAACAGAAGGACATCCCCAGAGTGACGTCACGCAACGACACGACACGCGGGGTTTCCAGCCAGGAAAGGAAACGACAGATCAGCGTCATTTCAACTTAAAAGCAAGTAATCAAACAAAATCTCTATTCTGCTGAACTGGTCGTATCTATCTCTAAAGTAAAATTAAGAGAGTTCTCCATTTGATGATCGACACGAGTAAAATCGTGTGGAAATAGAACAGTGCTAGATTGTAATCATTCTCAATTAAATTCATTGCCTGTGCGTGTGTATGTTGTATTTCGTTTTATGTTATTTAGCTTAGTTCATGTATTGTAGTAAGATGGCAAATAAACTCTTGTTTGATTTATAGAATCAAACTCTTGTTGAAATTGTTAGGGGCAGTCGTGGCCTAATGGATAGCGAGTCGGACTTGTAAGTGGAAGGTTGTGGGTTCGAATCTCAGGTCCGGCAGGGATTGTTGGTGGGGAGAGTATCCTCCTTCAATACCACGACTGAGGTGTCCTTGAGCAAGGCACCGAACCCCCAACTGCTCCCCGGGCGCTGTAACATGGCTGCCCACTGCTCCGGGTGTGTGTTCACTTAGGATGGGTTAAATGCAGAGAATACATTTCACTACTGGTTATATACTCTCTATATAATTGTGTACGTGACAAATAAAAATAATCTTAAATCTTAGAGAAGTGTTCTGTGTTCTGTGTGTAATATTCAAATCAAACTTTGCTCAGATCACGTTACCTAAGCTAATAACTGTCATACGGTTATTTAAATAATTCTGTATTATTATATCGTGGCCACGAGAATAAACAGAATTTCTCAGATATACTGAAATCTAACAACTCGCTGGACGATTGTTAAATAAGGTATAAGTTGGACGTTTTGATTAATACCAATTGATCATATCAATATCAAATCGTAAGATTCCCTAAAGCTAAAATAAAGCTTAAACAAAAGAGCTAAATTAAACAATGTAAAAATGATTAAATTATTACATGCTAGATGCTAATGGAACCTGCTTCAGCAGAATAAAATGATCTAAACATTTCAAATAATTTCCGGTTTTGGCGGTTTTCAGATGTGGAAGTAAAATTATCTCACAAAAATGACTCCAGAAGCCTTAATAGCGTATTTTAAAGTATATTTTAAAGAAAATCTAGTTCCAACATTATTTTTCTATACATCGACTCACTAGAGTCTCTAACCTGGATTTTTTTTTAATTCTGACATTATATTGATTAACATCAATTTTTCCTAAATTTTCTATTATATAATTAAAAAAAACTAATTATTTTTACTGTAATACCTGGGCAGATTTTTTTTATTCCCGTTATTCTCAATGGTGATTGTAATTACTGCAAAAACTATTTATATGTATATATATATTTTTTTTTTTTTTCAAAAGTTGTGTTTTTAGATGTATATTTTTATTAGAATTATAGTTTAGGTCATCATGAACATGTTCTACAGCAGTGGTTCTCAAAGTGTGGTACTTCGACTCCCTCTAGTGGTACGCAGAGGAATCACTAAATTAAATATAAATGAATGTTAAAACACAATACATTTAAAAAAAAAATTTTTTTTTTTTTTGTAAAGTTTTTTGTTGTTGTTTAACATTTAAGTACAGTACAGTTTTTATTTGACTTGGGTACAACACATTTTAATTTATTTGTTTTTATTTACCTGTTTGTAAGCACTGTGCAGTGTTAATGTTCAAACTGTGTATTTACAATGTTAAAGTGGCTGACAACAATACATATTCTTTTTAGGAATAAAACTGCTGCGTTTTTGAACTGTGCAGAGCTGTATACAATTATTTGCATGGTCTTGCTATTTTTACAACTAAATTAATTAGTCTGAGTATCTTCATTTCTGGGTCACACTTGGTACTTGAAATGAAAGTTGTTGTTTTTTTTCAGGAAAATCAATGTAATATATTTTCATTCAGTAATATTTTATTATTATTATTATTTAGAATTTTGAGGAGATTTTATGGTACTATGCAATATTTATACAATTTTTATAAGGTATTTTTACAATTAAAATTAATTAAAATCTGATCCCTTTCATTTCTGGGTCACACTTGGTACTTAATGTTTTTTTTTTTGTTTTTCAGGAAAAATCCATATAATATATTTTTATTTAATAATATTTTTTTATTATTATTATTTGGAATTTTGAGGAGATTTTATGATACTATGTAATATTTATAAAATTTTTATGAGCTATTTTTTTCCCAATTAAAATTAATTAATCTCTGAGTATCTTCAGTTTTGGGTCACACTTGGTACTTGAAATGTAAGTGTTTTTTTTGTTTTGTTTTGTTTTGTTTTGTTTTGTTTTGTTTTGTTTTGTTTTTGTTTTTGTTTTGTTTTTCTCAGGAAAAAAATCTATATAATATATTTTCATTTAATAATATTTTTTGATTATTTTGAATTTTGTGGAGATTTTATGATACTATGCAATATTTATAAAATTCTTATGAGCTATTTTTACAACTAAAATGAATTAAACTGTGTATCTTCATTTTTGGGTCACACTTGGTACTTGAAATGTAATGTTTTTTTTGTTTGTTTGTTTGTTTTCTTCAGGAAAAAAATCAATATAATATATTTTCATTTAATAATATTTTTTGATTATTATTTAGAATTTTGAGGAGATTTTATGATACTATGCAATATTTATACAATTGAAAAGTTCAGATGCAAAAGCCTCTTATGTGCCATCTGAAATTTTCTTCTAAAATTAGCATTTTTCTCAGGCTCTTTATTTTCAGTTATTTCACTTTAATGGCAGAGAACCTCTTCATTGCCATTAAAGTGAAATTACTGAACCTACACATAGGAGCCTGAGAAAATTATAATTTTAGAAGGAAAAAAAAAGTTAAAATGTTACATAAAAGTTATGTAGGCTATTACACTTTAGTTTGGGAACAGATCTCAGTATTAACTACAACTTATACCTCAATAAACTCCTAATTTGATGCTTATTAATAGCTAGTAAGGTAGTTGTTAAGTTTATATATATATTGATAAATGATTTATACTGAAACAATGGTTGATTTTAATTTCTTGGCGACTTGTAAAAGTCATGTCACTCCATACACTAGATGGCACACTAACAACTTCACTACCATCCACAGCCCTAAACAAGCCCTTCCTAACATCATCTTCAGCAAAGACAAAATAAATAGGAAATGATTGACATACTGTGAAGAGGCACACTCTTTATACTCTTCTATTTGTCTGGCATTTACCAAACCCTCAGCCAGTGATAGTTAATTTATCAAAGGTGGAATGAGTACATGGAAACATGTTCATCAAAGAATTGCTGAGCATGAAGGGAGTAAAATCCACAGAGAGAGTGCAGAGGCCTATTTTCTCAGGGCAAACAAGGGAGATAGCGGTAGTCTACTGACAGAAAAACAGATGTCAGCACATCGAGATCAAGAAAGGAAGAAACGTCAGGTCGTGGAACGTGTGATTATTGTCGTGAAGGTCATTGGTAAGTGTGGCCTTAGTTATCGTGGTGATAAACATGAGAGTGCTTGTTCCTTAGAAGACTTGATTTTAGATCATGGAATTTTTTTAGAATTAATACTGCTGCTCAGCATGTACGATGCCTGTCTGCAAGCACACATCAGTGAATGCATTGAAAAGAGTAAAAAGATGCATGAAAGTGGACATAAAGAAAGAGGTTCCCTTTTGACTTTGCTGTCCAAGATGACAGTAAACAAAGTCATTAGTGTTATCAGTCTCTTAATCCAACAAAGAATTTCTGAAGAATTGAAGGAAGCTGGAATGTATTCAGTACAAATGGATACAACACAAGATTTGACCGCTAAGAATCAACGTGCTGTTTTACTAAGATATGTGACCGATGCCATCAATGAGAAGTTTTGCTGAAGAAAGTTTTGGAAAAAGTTGGCATTAACATCAAGAAATGCATTGGCAACTCAGCAGATGGGGATTTTCTACACTTCTTACACAAGAGGCACCAGCACAAGTCCATGTTTGGTGTTATTCACATGTACTTAATCTTGTGTTGGCAGACACAACTGGAACTGTATGAAAGTGTGGGAGGAAGTCAGTGAGGACAGGAGACATATATATATTGCTCCAATAGGAGAAACACGGTGGTGGTACAAAGACCAAGCACTACGCAAAGTTTTGGGATACTTTGGAAATCCTGAGGGGGCACTTTTCATTGACCTTTTTACCACCATGGCAAAGATGGAGAAATACATTACAATGCAACTGACTGCGAGAGTGAAAGCCAGAGGTTACATGGAGGCATTACTCAGATATGAAACCATACTCACAGCACAGATTTTCCTTCGAATATTTGCTGAAACTACACCACTGTCAAAGTACCTTCAGACAAGTTGCATGGTCTTGCTGACTGCTCAGCGTATGGTTATGGGAACTGAGGACAACTTGAAAAGCTTCAGCCGGGATTTTGAAGGTGTTAAAAAAGCAGCAGATACATTTGTACAGTGGGCAAACAACAATCTACCAGAGACGGATGATTATGACTTTGAGGTACAAACTGCTCTCCCAGAAAAAAGGCAAAGGAAAAAGAAAGTCATGCCAGGTGAGATGACAGAAGATGAGCCACTTTCAGATTATTTGAAAGACTCAAAGTCCACAATGTCATCATGGACACTGCCCAATATTGTATCTACCACCGATACACAGCAAGTGCAGCTCTGTGTTCAGATATTGCCTGCATGAATCCTAAAAATTTAGCTGAAATACAAAAAAAGCACTCCCAAAATCAGCTCAAGTGGAGCTTAGCATATTTTTGATCAGTTTTAATGACTGTGCCACAGTGGAGACATTGCAGGCAGAGCTGACAAACTTTGCAACACACTGGGAAAGGCTGAAGATGTCAACTTTGGAAAGCTTTTATAGTGTAAAGACAGTGAAGGAGCTCTCAGGAGAAGACACCAACCTTTCAGTTGCCGATGAGGGCTTTTAGTTGGTGAGCAGAGTTTGTTCATCTTGCAAAAACTGTGCAATATGTTGCCATATCCTGCTGTCTAAACTATCATGTCATTGGACTGGCTACAAATTTTTGTTGACATTGTCATTGACACATAGCCTGTGAAAGAAGCTTCTCCACATTGAAGCTTGTGAAGAACAGATTTAGGACCTCAGTTAATCAGGAGCACCTTGAGGCTTTCATGTTAATGTCCACTGAGAGGGAGATACTTGTTGGACTTGACACTGACAACATCGTTGATAAAGTTGCTGAGAGCAGCAAAGTCTTGCTCAATCTGCTGACCTTCTAAGCTGAAAGTTTTGTTTAACCTCTCTTCTGCAGTTAGAGTATATTTATGAGTGAGAAGTAGAGAGGAAATAGCAGCAGCCTGACTCTCTCTGAGCATCAGTGGATGGAGAGCGTCTCAGTGAACTGTGAGGCCACACGCAGCAGCCAGCCTGCCGTCACTCGACAACTGACCAGAGATCAGTGCTCACAGTAGATCTGCTGCAGCCTTCCTGCTCGTCTCACTTCTGCTTCTCTGATTTAATTCATACAAGAGAGGCTATGATTTTTCTCTTTTATCTGAAATAAAAGCTTTTATCTTTGATTCTCTTCTTGGTCTTGCTGTGTCAAATAAATGTTTAAAAGTAGAAATATTCCATTAAATATTCTACTTATATCATGTGGCCTCTCAAACATCATGGGGTGGTTATGACATCTGAATGAACTATAATTCAATAGTTACAAAATCATTTGAAATGCTGACAGAAAGTTTTAGAATGAGTTGAGAACGTCACGTTGTAAGAAATGTCAACTTAACTGAATTGTTGGTTGTTTTATTGTAAATGTATTGATTAAAAATATTATTTATGCTAAATCTGGCATATTTTTGTTCTCTATAGCCATGTTGCGGCTGGTTCTGTTCTAAGGTATTGATATTTTAATATAATTAATATTTTTATATTTTCTTATCTACAGTTCATGTAGGAGCCTAAGATCAATTTGAGTGAGAAGTCAAATTAACATACATTTGGGAGTGTCTTACTCAACAGTCCTAGATATTACATACACAAAGTTATAGAAGAAGACTGACTCAGTGAAGGAAGTAATGATCTGCAAACTATTTTGCACAATCCCATAACTGCTCACATCTGTTAGAAAACAGTGTTGTTAGTAGACATTGATTGTGAGAGTGCAGCTCTTGTGTTTTCAACAGGTTTCATCTCATTCACACTGTGTGTCCCTCATCAGTATATCTTTGTGAATGAATCCAAGATTTGGACAGATGCTCAGAGATAGTGTAGAGATAAATACACTGATCTAGCCACCATTGAAAATGAACAACAGCCACTCGAGTTAATTGACACAGTGAATGACAATTCCACTGATTTGGCCTGGATTGGGCTCTTTGATCATGTGAACAGTTGGAGATGGACTCTAGAGGACAGTGATTTCTTCAAGGTGGGAGAGAAAGAGTTCAGTAACTGGAATAACCCAGGACCAAGCAATTATGGTGGGAAATATCTGTGTGCAATTATGAACAATGGGTTATGTTATACAACACCTTGTAGTTCATAGTGTCTGCTATGATGGTGAGCATTTTTTTTTAAATGGCAATGAACAAAATTGAAAACAAACAACCTCTTTCTAAGATTAATGTGATATTAATTCACTGCAGGAAGAGAAAACGCCAGTGCTACTTATATTGTCATTCCCAAGCATCAAATATGGACTGATGCTCAGAAATACTGCAGAGAACATCACACATACCTTGTCAGTATCAGGAATGAGATTGAAAACCAGAAGGTTCTATATTTATTAAGAAATTATTATCAAGATGTTTGGATTGGACTGTACAGAACCCAGTCTTGGTCTGATAAGAGCAACTCTTCATTCAGTAACTGGATGACAGGTCCATCATTTGAAGGTGGAAACAGTAAATACTGCACTGCAGTCTCATTTATCAACTCTGGGAAATGGACAGATGAAAAATGCAGTACTGCATTACCTTTCGTTTGCTACAGAGGTGAGTGGATCTTAACAACTAGCTTGAACGTTAGTTAATTAATGATAATTATCACAGTGCCTGAATCTAGTTACATGGACTGAAAGAGAGCATAGAGATACAGTTTAATGCAGGTGTGGCCATCTTCAGTCCTGGAGATCCACAGGCCTGCAGAGTTTAGCTCAAACCCTAATAAAACATCCCTGAACCAGCTAATCAAAGTCTAAAGGTCATTGCACACTGAGTCTGAAATTTTCGCATGCGTTTTTCTATTATTTCGTATTCCTCATCCTTTCCTTTTAAAATGCATGCTATGGATGCGAAAACGCAAAAAATCGAACCTGATCCGAATTTTTTTATGACGGACGAAAATTTCGGAGGCAGTGTGTAAACGTGATTGACACAACATGAGGTGTTTTTACACATTTTTTAATGTACAAAAATTTCAGATGAAAATTTTGGACTCTGTGCAATGACCTTAAGGGTAACTGGAAACTACAGACAGGTGAGTTTTTATCAAGGTTGAAGCATAACTTCAGAACCGTGGCTCTCCAGGACCAATGTTGGCCACCCCTGGTTTAATGAATCTCAATGTATCCCTGAGTCTGAAGCCATATTTAAAATCTTGGATTCAAAATCTAATCTAAACTAAATGTAAACTTGGAAATAGATATTTTTTTATTATTATTTTATTATTTAAGTTTAAGTATAGCGTATATTTACACTGAGTGCAAATACCAAACTCTATTTTCACTTTCAGCTTCACCAACCAATGCTGTGATATTTTACCTACAAACAGCATTTGCTCTTTGTGTCAGTAGTATAAACAGTATCATTATTTGCACTGTAAACAAGTTTATTTAATATTTCTGTCTATAGCATCTATCAGAAATAAACCTACAGTTAAGTAGCCTCTACCAAATTTAAAACAAAGAATTGCTGTGCTGTGAAATGACTAACAACAACAACAACAACGTTTATTTTTAGAGCACATTTAACACATCCAAAGTGCTTTACAAAGAATAAAAACAATGAATGAAATAAACGGACAAAAGAAAAGTAAACAGACAAACAAGATCAACAGAATACAGCAGGAAGCCCAAGATAACATACTAAGGAGTATGTAACCCACACTCTACAAAAATGCTGGGTTAAGTACAACCCAGTTCTGATTGAAAAATGGACAAACCCAGCAATTTTTAGAGTGCAGGGTGAAGAAATATCTCTTAAGATAAGATTTAAAAGTACTAATAGATGGAGCATGCCTGATGAAGGGAGGAAGGCTATTCCAAACATTCGGACCAGCAGTAGTGAAGGAGCACACAATGTTTAAATCTGGGAGCTACAAGTAAGCCAAGAAAGAAATAACTATTTTTAACCCGTTAATTAGTGCTTAATTTGTAAATCACTTGTTTGTTTATGATGAGAGAATTTGCGAGTGTACAATTTTGTCACTTGAGTGTGCACACTGAACAGAAGCAATGACTAACCTTAACCATTCCAAGCTCAACAGAATCGTGCGTGATTCATTATTATGTGCAACGCTGTAAAAACGCTTTAAAAGAAATACGATGCAACATGAGCAGGTCTAAATTGAATGCTGCAACTGACACTTTTCATTTCATGTTCACTTTATTCAACAGTCATAATTTAGTTTAGATTTAGTTTAACTGAGCAATCAAAACCAATATAGTGTTTCAGAAGCACCATTAATGCCTCTTCTGACAAGAGATACTGAATACATACAACGAGGTACCACTAAGAGGTGCAAATTAAGCCCTAATCTAACATTGACAGTGACCACACTGTAATTATTAGAAATGTTAAATTTAATTTGTTTTCCCCATCGACAGCATTAGCATCATCTCGGCAGTATCACTTCATGTCTACGTCCTGGACTGAAGCTCAGAAATACTGCAGACAGAATTACACTGATCTGGCAACCATTGATAACATGGAGGAAATGAACAGTCTGATTAACACAGTTAATGGGAGTTACAGCGGCTTAGCCTGGATTGGACTGTATGATGATCCGAACACCTGGAGATGGTCACTGGAAGATGATGATTTCTAACAGGAAGTAGAGAGAGATTTCAGAAACTGGTATCATGAACCAGATAACCTTGGGGGGAATGAACTGTGTGTTTACATGAATTTTACTGGAAACTGGATGATTACTCATGTGACAGTTTAAAGAGGTTTGTTTGCCATATGATGGTAAGACATTCCAATTGAAATTTAAAAAATGCATTTTTTAATTTTTAAATGTACGTATTTAGTTTCCTTTCAGTGAAACACTCGTATATAATTCATAAGTTTCAGGGCAACAAGCATGACTGTCAGTGTCGTTGGAGTATGTCTTGGCTTAAATATACCAAAACCAAAAGAAATAACATTAGTTTAGTATGTGTTGTGTAGACTCCTAAAGGGATAGTTAACCAAAAAGTCATCATTTACTCACCATCATGTCATTTTCAACCCATAACAAACAAAAAAGAGGATATTTTAACAAAACCTGAAAGGACTCTGTTCCTCTATTGAAAGTCCAGGTTACCCAAACTTAAGATTCAAAAAGGTCATGAAGGGTTTGTAAAATTATTCTATATGAAAAGAGTTATTCAATACAAGTCTTGTAAAGGAATACAATTGCTTTTTATAAAATGAACAGATTTAATTCAGGTTTTTATTCACATATAAACACACATAGAGCACTTCACAAATGCAAGCTTCATGATTAGATGTAAATTACACCTTTTCATCATATAAAGGCATCATATCTCTTCATAAGATTCTGAATATGTTACTGCTGAGTATTTGATCTGACTGGAAAAGATATCAGCAAATGATTTGTCATAAAGCTTACATATTTTCATCTACAAGAGGAGCTGATCAGACTTCCCAGCAATGTCAGCATGCATTTGAGAGGCTATCATAAGATCAGTCCCTGAGGGACGAAGACAGCGCTTTGCATTTTCCAGTACAAGTTTGGGCCTCAGTGCTTACTTGAGCATGAAATTATAATCTCTGTTTTTGAGTTATGAATCATATTTAATTTTAGCTATTAAATCCAGTTTTATGTTGTCAATTTACCTTTGAAATCAGTGAAGGGTTTTTATCAATACTTAGAGCAAATGTGATTTTAATGTTGTCAGAATGATGGGAAATTATACTTGTACTATACATCTGTACATGGACTGAACAAAAACAAATCTTCATGTAAAGGCAAAGTGAAACAATAATATTATACTTGTTATACTAATAATTTAAAAATAAAACTGTAAATCTGAAAAATATAAATGTGGTGATGTGAAAGATGGTGATCTGATGCTAGCATTAAAGTGGTATTGAATGTCAATAAAATTGTTTTAAAGATTTATACTTTTGAAAGGCAGGCTATGATTGTTTTGTGGTTCTTAAGTTTCAGTAGCACAACCAAATGGACGAAACCATGAATTAAAATATGAATCTTTGCTTTAGTCCCAGCTGCTCTGCTTTCATGCATCCAAGATAATTGATCATTTATTTAGTATGACTTCAGATTGCAAATAAAGAACATGGAATAATTTTGCTTAATCCACTGCCTGCTTTTATTTATAAAAGCCAAGTTAAAGCTGTACTTGTTAGTTTTGGTCTATGATCAGTATCCCCTAGCCAAATCTAAACCTTAACTATTAGTGAAATGAAATCAGGTATCGTGCTGTGTGATATGAACTGTTTAGCTTTTAAAACAGGGTCCAGTCACAGTGTAATATGTGTGCAGTGTGTGTCTAAATCAGTAGTTCCTCTTTCACTGAAGGGGGTTTTTGTACGGCTCTGTATCACTGTGTTCGTGGTAGCTCATAATGCTGTTGACAGTAATAATCTCCTGCGTCTTCAGACTGGACATTTCTGATATTGAGCATGAAGTTTGTTCCTGATCTCCCATCAGTGAATCTCTCAGAAACTCCAGACATTTTGCTACCAACACTAGAGAACAGGAGTTTGGGTGTTTGTCCGGGTCTCTGATGATACCAGGCTAAACTGGATGTAAAACTAGCACTGCTGGACCTGCAGTTGAGAGTGACGCTGCTTCCCACAGACACTGAATCCACTGATGGACTCTGAGTCAGAATGATCTCAGCTGAACAACCTGCCATCATTGTTACAGTCAAACAGATGACACTTGAGAAAAATGATACAAACATTCATAAATCACTGACTATTCAGCTTTAATCTTACCAGCAAGAGAAAGCAGTAGAGAGCAGATCATCAGAGCGTTTGCAGTCATCTTTGCTAAGATTGAGAGAGAACAGACGAGAGCTGCTGTTTTCAGTCCTGATCGATGACAGTCAGTCTTAAACAGAGGGGTGGTGCACTTATTCAAAGCTACTTCCTTTCAGAGAAAATGTCACATATGTGTCAGATATACAATTTTAAACTAAATTCAGTTTAAACCGTGATTAAATGTGTTTTTTTCCACAAATACAAAGATTTTGTATCAGTATCAGCTGATATTTCTCAAGAATTTCCAAGGATATGCTGATGATATTACATGAACAATCAGTAGTTTACCATCAGTGAATCAGCTGGAGTTTATGTTGTCATTTTTAAGTGTGCAATCATAGCTATATTACAACATTTTTCCTTTTTAAGAATGCAATTTCTCATTTTTATTAGTATTTGATGAAAATAGCAAGTAGAAGTACAGCAGTTGTTGTGTAGATGCAGTGATCAGTGCAGCTGCTGAAGCGTGCAGAGGTTTTTGTGCAGCTGCTCTATTAGTTTGTATCATTGTGATTAACTTTCGGCGGCGGCACCAGACTGGATGTTGGCAGTAAGTAAATATTCAAATCCTTTTAATACAATACAATATAGTCATATTACTATAGCCTATGACATTATAATTTGAATGTTTTAGTATGTATTGGGGAAAACAACTTTTCTATTTGATATACTTACAGTAAATATTTCTCAGTGTAGGTTTATATTTGAGTCAAACCACAGACACACAAAAGTCTTTACTAACATGCTGTTAGAGCATACAGAAGCATACACAAATATTTTGTCATACAGCAACAACGTTTGACAGGCAACATATTAATGTATCAAATTATTGTTTTGGCCGAAAGATGTTTTAATGGATTTGTGTAAAATGTTATCATTTAAACTTGCCAAACTTGGACATTTATGTTGGAAGGAGAACAATTCAGCATACTTTTATATAGAACTTATTATGGAAATAGTACCATAATGAAATATTATACAAAATTGTGAAGTGAATGCAATGTTTTTGGACACTTAATTGCATGCAATTAAAAAATATATATTTTATAGTTTAGATTATATTAAATGAAATTAGTTGAACAGTAGGCCGCTAAATCACTGAGGTAAGACAAAAAAACTGATATACTGTCATTTCTACTGAAACTTTTATGAATTTCAATATATTTGTAACTGCACATTTGTGCACATAATGATGAAATGCATTGCAGTTTATTCAATTTAAACTCTTTTAACTTTAACTGTATCAACACTACAGTTAAAATTAAAATCAAATACTTTATATGTGCTTTAGTATGTTAGTCAACACATCAAAATAAGTGTACAAAAGATTCTTAAAGATGTAAACTGTACTTTAAGTAAAACATTTAATTTGACAATATAGTCATGAAAGTGTGCTCTCTAAGTACTCTTAGAGTGGCCTTTTATTTCATTAATAGTACATTATCTTCAAGTACAATTATTATTTTTTTAAATATTCTTTTTAAGATTTTAAGTTCGCTACATGTGCACATTCAACACAATTAAGTGCAGTTCTTTTTCGCAAAGGCTAAGAACAGAGTACTTTTAAATAACACCAACTTAACTTCATTTTGTCTGAATGCATGTTAGTGTGACTGTATTTAGTTCACTTGTTACCCAACTATAGGTTAAAAAATTCCAAGCAGTTGCTTACAGTTACTAACTCCATGGTTTCCCAAATATGTTATTAAACATCTGTCAGTATGACTACATTTAATTAGTCTCTAAACTTTCATCATATATTACCTTGTCTAAACAGATGGTATGATATTGTTTGTCACATTCATCTGTAATAAAATGTGTTGAGATGTCTGTTAAGTGAGTTCTCTGTTGTCCCGCTGCTCTGCTCTTTTCTCAGGCCTCACTCCTCCTAAACTGAGCATCCTGCCCCCATCCAGTGCAGAGATTTCATCAAAGAGCACAGCGACACTGGTGTGTGTGGCCAGCGGGGGCTTCCCGTCAGACTGGAGCTTGAGCTGGACGGTGGACGGCAGCAGCAGCAGGTCTCAGGACAGCAGCGCTGGGCTCCTGCAGAAGGACGGTCTGTACAGCTGGAGCAGCAGCCTGACTCTCTCTGAGCAGCAGTGGATGCAGAGCGTCTCAGTGAACTGTGAGGCCACACGCAGCGGCCAGCCTGCCGTCACTCTACAACTGACCAGAGATCAGTGCTCACAGTAGATCTGCTGCAGCCTTCCTGCTCGTCTCACTTCTGCTTCTCTGATTTAATTCATACAAGAGAGGCTATGATTTTTCTCTTTTATCTGAAATAAAAGCTTTTATCTTTGATTCTCGTCTTGGTCCTGCAATATAAATGTTTAAAAGTACAAATATTCCATTAAATATTCTACTTATATCATGTGGCCTCTCAAACAACATGGGGTGGTTATGACATCTGAATGAACTATAATTCAATAGTTATAAAAGAATTTGAAATGCTGAAAAAAAAAAAAGATTTAGGAAGACTTGAGAACGTCACATTGTATGAAATGTCAACTTCCCTAAAGTATTTAATGTCAGATATTCAAATAAGCTTCTCTCAGTGAAGCATGACAACACCTGCAGAGTCGATTATAAAACGAGAGTCATCTCGAAACAGCATTTGCAACAGTGTTGCTATTGTTATAACAACAACAAAAAAACAGAACTAGTAGTTTTATATTTTCAAATGGTTTTCAGTAATTTAAACAAAGCTGAATTAAAATAAACTATGAAAATTAAATGAAAAAAAACTTAAAACATAAATATTATATAAAAATACTATATACTATATCATGTGCACACACCTGTGTCTAAATGGATTTGATTTCCTCCATTTCCTTCTGTCTACTGGCTCCTCCTACTTGCTAGAGACCTATTTTGGTCTCTGTAGTTCATACACACTCGTGGTATTGAAGGTGCAAGAGAGCTCTGTACATTCACTCTCCTTACCTACAATCCCTTTCGATACTGAGACTCGAACCTCTGACCTTTGGGTTACAAGTCAGACTCTCTAAAAATTAGGCCACTAGTCCCTCTAAGGATACCAATTAAGGATACCAATTTGTTACCAATCCCCAATTCCCAATCAACATTCCTGGCTGGACAGGAGAATGAGGCAGAGCAGGGAACCATGAAAAAAACAGAGACAGGGAACAGGGCTAAGGAACAGCCTCCGTGGCAATGACAGAGTCAACAGGAACGACAGAAAATTCTAGGACAGTTTCTGGGGCCTTGACAGGGAGCACGGAGGGTGTAGGGGTGACCTTTGCGGTCATGACAGAGCCAACAGGAAGTACAGAGAGTTCAGGGATGGCCACCTTTGTTGTGAAAGAGCTGACAGGAAGTATAGTGAGTCCACATACAGCCTCCATGGCTGTGACAGAGTAGGCAGGTAATAGTGAATGAGATGGCCCTCCTTGCCGTGACAGAACAAGAAATGCACTTCTACTTGGCCACGATAGAGTGAGCAGATGTCTCGGGGAGAGGTGTGGTGGACACTGTCGCCTCAGGAAGAGTGTATTATGTGGCCCATGTACTCCAGTTGGCATGAGGAGATCAAAGCGGCCTTGCAGTTTCACTATAAATACTTTTCAGCTACTTTAACTTTAGTCTTTGGGGAAAACAGTTGTTTTACACCTGAAATGGATGCAGTCACCACATAACTAATGTCTGTATTGTCCAAAATTTACAGTAGTCAAAGAGATTTCAAATCAATGGATTTATCAAATACAAAACAAAAAACATTCAATTCAGATTAATACTGCTAATTTAACACTCTGAAAGGGATTACAATTATCTACACAATTATCAAAATAATACAAATTAACAAAATTATAAATACCGAATTATAACTTTGACCTCTGGGTGTGCTAAAGTATTCATTGGCAAAGCTCACTCTTCCCCCGAGGTTGACAGATGGTGGTAGCGCTCCTTTCGTCCACCTGCTCTGACTCTTGAATTCTGCAACCATACCTTTATCTGACTCTCAACTTCAGAATCAGGAGTACTTGGCTGAAAGGAGCATTTTCAATCAGCCTCTGAAAAGCAAATAGGCCAGGGGTGTCAAACTCAGTTCCTGGAGGGCCAGAGCCCTGCAGAGTTTAGATGCAACCCTAATTAAACACACCTGATCCATCTAAGTCTTTCAGGCTCATTTGAAAACTACATGGTTTGTGTGGTGGAGCAGGGTTGGAATAAAACTCTGCAGGGCTGCGGCCCTCCAGGAACTGAGTTTGACACCCCTGAAATAGGCCTATATCATGGATCCTCGACTCTGGCACGTAAGATCCACTTTCCTGCAGAGTTTAGCTCCAACTTTGATCAACCTCACCCACCTGTGATTTTCTAATGATCCTGAAGACACTGAATAGCATGCTCAGGTGTGTTTGATTAGGGTTAGAGCTAAACTCGAAAACTGGATCTCGTGAGCCAGATTTAAGGATTCCTGGCCTATATGAAACAACAGGTTCTGAAAATGTATCTTTTGGTTTGAGCCATTCCAGTTCAACTGAGCAGCTAAATAATGGCCAGTCAATAGCTACGTTTACATGGCCACTTTTTGCTTCCATCCGAATGAATTCATTCTGATTGTCAAATCCGAACGTAGTGTTTACATGGACGCTAAATAAAGTGATCGGGTTGATATACGTGTTTATATGTCACAAGCTTCTGATCGGATTTAATCTTTTGACATGCGCACACTGCATGAATATTCAGAGTTTCCCGCTGTTCTCGTGTATTGTTTTAAAAAGCACACTTGATATTTATTTACTTCGGGTCCTAATTAGTCGACGACCAGCACAGTAACTATTGTGCAGTGCTGCTTACTTTAGAAAGCAGTAAAAGTGCCCCTTCCCGTGCCCAAAACCAGTCGTATGTGGATGAGAGTCTTAAACAGAGAGTCAGTGCAGTTGCTTTGTCACAATTTGTATTGTTAAAAGCGCTATATAAATAAAGGTGACTTGACTTGACTTGACTTAAACAAGGACTGGTGGGACGTTGTCCTGCTCCACTTCACAGACGCTGAGTGAAAGCAGTGTTTTAGAATGACTGGACACTCATTCATGACACTTTATTCACCAGGAAGAACAGCTCGTTCCGCGCGTCATATGTCATTATGCTATTTTTATGCTACTATGCATTATGCTAGTCACTGCACATGCGCAGTACTTTCCAGTTTCGGTTTTCAATCAGATCAAGTGTTTACATGTCCCCTCGTTCGGATTACAAAAGGAATAAACCACCCCTTACGATCCGATCGAAATTTTAATCAGATCTGGCCAATTCAATCCGATTGACGTGTTTACATGTGACATTTTTATTCCGATTGTGCTTCTAGTCCTATTACGATCGGATTATAGGGTCCATGTAAATGCAGCTAATGTTGTTAGTATTCTCCTAGCTGCATTACAGGGCTGCCTTCACAAAACCTGCGTGGGCCCAAAGATACAAAAGTTGCTCTGGGCCCGAACGGGCTGGCCCACACTGGGCCATTATGGGATTAATGTGGGCTGTCCCATGGTGTGGGGTGCTCACAGAGAACCTGCGGTGAGCCCAAAGCTGTGGGTCCCGCCTGGGCAAAGGTGCACTGGACTTGTTTAGGTTTGGTGTTTGCTAGCCCTAGCCCACTGTGCTGGCAAAAAGCCAACATGGGACCTGTAGGGACATGCTTGCAGGAGTAAAATTATACTTGTTATACCAATAAAAAAAAATAATATATAATATATATAAATATACTGTAAATATGAAAAATATCAATGTGGTGATATGAAAGATGGTGATCTAAAGCTATGCATTAAAGTGGTATTGAATGTCAATAAAATTATTTTAAACATTAAAACCTTTTGAAAGGGATGCTATGATTGTTTTGTGGTTCTTAAATTTCAGTAGCACATCCAAAGGGACAAACTTTTCTCAATTTTCTAAATTGTTTCTCTAATTTTTTCCACATTTTCTATTTTCTCATCTTAAATTAACTTGTGTATGCTTGTACGTTTTCTTATGTTGATTTTGTTTATGTATGCCATCAATTGTTTAGTAATCCTGCTGTGGATGTGGGGGATTGGTTGAGCATGTCTTCTAGTTTGTGTGTGGCATACATGTTTTGTATGGTTATTTTGTTTATGTTGTAATATTTAGTTTTTTTGTTTTTTTGGACCCCCTTCAAAATATCACATCTCAAGGGGCTATCCTTTCAATAAATTCAGAATAAAACCATGAATTAAACTATGAATATTTTTGAATTTGCTTCAATCCCAGCTGCTCTGCTTTCATGCTGTCACAGTCACCAGTTGAACTGCACTGCATTTCCCAGCATCCCTCTGGCCTCTCACCTGCACTCTGTCATTATCACGCACACCTGACCTCTATCAGGGAATCCTCCACACCTGTTACTACCAATAATGCTCCCTATATAACAGCACTCAATCCAGACACTCATTGTCTGGTCTTGAGGTTACAAGCTCTTCATCTGTTTTATCACTTACCTGCTGGATCATTGAGGCCCTTTGGATGTCTTCCTCAAGTTGATGCTATTGAAGTGAAAGATAAGGATGATTAATTCCTCAGTTTATTAAGCTTCATTGAAATCTGAGTTATATCACTTACCTTTTGAGGTTATCTTCAGTTTGTTTAATAAATAAGCTTTTACCTTACTCACCCTCGTGTGCCTCTCCATCCAATGTGTGACACATGCATCCAAGTTAATTGACCATATATTTGGTATGACTTCAGATTGCACATAAAGAATCTGGAATCATGTTTTTCAATCCATTGCCTGCTTTTGTTTTAAATTCCAGGATAAAGCTATACTTGCTAGTGTTGGTCTATGATCAGCAGAGCTGGGTAGTAACTGATTACATGTAATCTGGATTACGTAATCAGATTCCAAAAATTAAGTACTTGTAATGGGCTCTAAGCAACGAGAATTCTGATGTATTTCCGCTCAATCTTTACACCGGTAAGGGTGCTTCCAGTTTGTATGGTAACTAAGAAACCATCAGCTGTGTGGGAGTCACGCACCCTCACTAAAACAACAAAGAAAACGCCGTATTTTTATACAGTTTTAAATCGAGTTTATATATTTTATATATATGTATATATTATTATTATTATTATATTATATTATATCTTCTCCATAACCATGGAAAAGACGGTTTTCCGACATCAAAAGCAAATGAAGACAGCGTCGGAGCACTGTAGTGTCCCGCTGTGCTCTGTGTCTTCATGCTACAACTCCTATGCTAGTTTTCATTCCTTTCCGGTGAAGGAAGAGATCAGGAAAAAATGGATTGTAAACATTAGAAGGATCAACTTCCAAATCACGAAACACACAAAGGTATGCAGTGTATATTTCAAACCAAATGATTTTGTGGAAGGAACAAGTAGGAGGCATCTGAAAAAAGGTGCTGTCCCTTCAGTATTTGAGTGGAACCGTGAACGCCAAATGCAGCCGCCGAGGTTAAGTGTTTGGGAACGACAAGAGCGACCACCGCTACCGGAATCAGATATGGAGGAAAACGAAATGGAAATTGATCATGGACATACAGTCGGACATGATTATTGTTCAGTTCCGGAGCCTGCAGCTCTAGACTATGTGAAAATGAGGAGTTGAAGAGAGAGATAGAAGATCTGCGGAAACAGCTGGAGCAGGCCAAGGTGAATAGCCGCTTTGGCCTCCAGAGGTTCGTGGGGTCTGATGAGGATATTCGCTTTTACACAAGGTAAAACCATTTTGTGATTATTATTTGTTATGTAAGCCATTAGCACAAAAAATTGTGTAGAGTGCAGTTGTGGGGGGGCTGTCTGGTGAAGGGCAGGGGTGGGGGATAAAGTGCTTAAGTGCAGTTGGGGTGGGGATGGGTGGGCAAAAGTGTAAAGGTGATAAAGTGGTGTGGGCAAGAGGTATGTATGTGGCTTGTGTGGGAGGGGGGGGGGCAGGAGGGGGGCTTGTGTGTGTAGTGTAATGTGTTAGGATGTGCGTGTGAGTGTTGAGGGGTGGGCGTGTGCAAAGTCAGTGTAGTTTCATTATCTGAGAATCAATTTAAGACTGTAGTAATTACCTAATTACTGTACCATGTGTTATGCCTTAAATGTTTTAAGAGAATTTATTTATTTGCAGATTTGCAACCTATAAACACATGATGGCCTTCTCGGAACAGATTGAACCTTCAACACACAGGATGATTCGTGTCACCAGCTCCAAAGTCTCCAGGGAGTCTGGGCTATATGTGAAGACTTGGGCACTTCCTGCAATTGATGAATTCTTCCTCTTCATGATGCACCTTGCTTTGGGCCTCAAGCAAAAAGATCTGGCTCATCGCTTTCATGTCCATCAGACTACAGTGAGCCGCATCATAACCACTTGGGCAAACTTCCTCTATTTTCTTTTAGGTTCCGTGCAAATTTGGTTGCCGAAAGAAAGAGTACAAGCCTACCTGCCAGAGGAATTTGAGAATTTCCGAGACACCCAGGTCATCCTGGACTGTACCGAGCTCCGCTGCCAAACACCTTCGTCTCTGCTATTACAGAGTGAGGTCTTTTCCAACTACAAGTCTCACTGCACCTTCAAGGCTTTTAAAGTCTTTATTTGGCACATTGAAATGTTGTAAATATACTTTTGTAAATATGGTCTGGAAACTGTCTAATTTTCTTACTATGATTGCCTAATAGATTTTTTTGCTTGTTGCTTTTGTCTCATCTGGGATGTTTTTTTTTTTGACTTGCCACATATAATTCTGTTAACTATGGACCACTTGTCAAGGCATGGTTTGAAATATTTTAAATATTTTCTGCAAACTGTCTAATTTTCTTACTATGATGGCCTGATGTTTTTTGCTTGCCTTTTGACTTACCACATATAGTTCATACCAACATTCTTTCATTACTGATATACCTGATAATTAACATTCTTCATGACCAGTTGGTTAATTAAAAAAATAATTTTACAATCCAACTTTTGACCTCCTTCCTTTGTTAGAGCAGCCATAGTTAAACCTGCAATTGCAACAGTTCTAATTCTGTCAATCTTCTGCCACCTGCTCAAATCTTTATTTACAACTATAGTGAAAGACATGACTAAGATGCAGTATTTTCAAGTGTCTTTTCTATTTATTTGAATGTTGAGTCATAAGTTATATTTATGAATTATATTTATTATGATAGTTACCTACAACATTCCTTCACAATTATTAAAGCAAATAAATAAATATGTACACAAAATCCCTTTCAGAGCACATCAACAGTAACTTGATGGTCCATGGGCACTTTGGGAAAAGCTGTACTATTGTATGATAGTCTACATTGACAGTTATGTAACAGTATAAAAATATCTGTGAACAACAGCAGTATACAGTGTAACAGTAAAACAATAACAGTATGTGTACTGTATACTAAGTAACAATTTCCATTTTGTATAGACTTGCTAACATGAACAGTAGATCAGTTCGGATATTGTATAGACTCGCAAAAATTAACAATAGATCAGTTAAGATATTGGATAGATTTGTAAAAATTAACAATAACATCTGAACTCACTGAACTGATTGAAACTGATTAAATTTATTGAACGGTACTATGCCCAAGGCCATTGGAGTGACTTACACTTCTGTACGTAGTGGTAAAAGAAAAAAATGATCTGCTCTGTCTCTAATGGTGTGCATTAGATCAAGATCTTTATAAATTTGCTCGACTAACATGTCTTCCTGAGCACAAACCACAAAATCACACCACTCCAGCCCTGTCAAGAGCATCTGACCTTGAACTTGCCAGTAGTACTTGTGCTGCCTCCTGAGTTTCAAAGCACCACCAGACATTTTTAGATAGGGGCAGTCCACATAGCAGATGTTCCTGCTCTGATAGAACATAGGCACAGGATGGTGGTTCGAGCCTGTAGCTGTGGATGGGAAGGGAGGGTGAGGCAGGGGCAGATGGGATGTTGATGACTTCCCTCATTGCTGGTGGTTTATGCTGAAATGACAGCACGCTCCCTGCCTGGACAGCTCCAAAAGCAGACTGGACTAACGGGACATCAGCTGACAAGCCCACTGTTGTTACCAAGGGTGCAAGTGAAGGGGGAAAGTCTTTGTACACCTCTGATACTCTCAACATGGCAAGATCCGGCAGTTCCCCATCCAGTGCCTTGTAGAGAGAACTTCTGAAAAATATTACCAATAAAAAAAATAAAAAAAAAGTATTAAAGTAAAAATCACTACACCAACCTTCTGCCACAACATACATAAAATGGGTTACATGTAAAAACCACACCGAGATACGAAGTAAAGAATCTCACCTTACACAGTCCATTGTTGAATTTCTGGGTTTTCGAAACTCCATTTCTCCAACTGGGCCTGGCCTAACACCCTAACATCAGAGACACATTCAACATGGCATCACAATAGCTACAATACAGTATGCACAGTAATAGTACAGTTCACATGTTACATGACTTACCAGTGTCCTTGGTTTATGCCAGATTTGCTCTGTGTCTCTGCAGCTGTGCACCGGGGGAACAGCAGGAATGTTTAGCTGCGAATAATGGGCAGTCTGATAAAGAAGTGCACCCAAATGATTGCATAAGGCACAGCCCGCCACACAGGAACTATGGCTGCTCACCAAAACAACAGGTTTTGAGTGCTTTAACATCATCTAGGGAGAAATAGAAGCTTAGATGAGATATTGCTTGACAGATAAAGCATTAACAAGAAAAATAATGCTGTATTCTGAGGCTCACAGAAAAAAATATGAAAATTTATAAATTTTTAACAATATGATACAGGCCTATTTTGCTTGGATAATGTTACTTTTATTAAGCTGACAGGTAATTTATCAGCTTGCCTAACCATTGCCCTAACAATAACCCTACTTTCAAGTCGTGTGGCTTTTCACTTTTCTTCATGGATCTATGACAGACTGCCCTCACGCTGACCTCTCCTGTCACCTTGTCTTTCACTGACACTGTGAGGAAGGACGACGAAGACACAATATGAGACTGTAACGTTATTGCATGAACTACTGATGAACACATTCATTTTTATTTGAATTATTACTCTGTTGTTTTTTTAAAATATGTATTTTTAATTATAACTAATTAAAATGCGCACATTCACGTTATTTCTTAGTTACATGCAATGCAGGCATTATGAAACTTTTTGTCATCTAAAATATATTTGCTTTAAGTACCCCTGAGATTTTAAAATAAATAGTTCAATAATTATCACATTTGCATGTTCAAGGTTTCTTTGATGTTGATTAATGATCACATGGCATGCAGGTAAATAAAATATTTCATCTTTTTTAGTAAGTGGTTTATTTACTCCTATACTTATGAATGGGAGAAACTGCAACGCGATGAAAGAGACAAATTTCCCATAGAAACCTGACTAGACCAGCCAATGCACATTCGCAGTCTTAAGCACGTTATGACTCCACATGCACATTGGCTGGTCTAGCCTGAAAAAAATAAGCTTTTTAAATGCTATTTAGCATAAGAAACAACATTCATGGGGCAATTAATTTCAGATTTTTGCTGCTGATTTGACATATGTAATTGTGAGTTCAAAGAGTAGTTTTTGAGATTTCAGGATTCCCCCATTCATTAAGATAGGTCTTGTACGAGCTGCCCATTGGCATTGCAAATATGGCTACAGAGTGAAGAGACTTTCCTCGAAAGGGAGTTTGTTTTAAAATGATTTATTTTCATTAGATTTTTTTTATGATTTAATTTATTGTCAGCTTTTCATTAAACTCACAACCCCCCTGCAGTTCCTTTACGAACCCTAGTTTGGGAAATCTTGATGTAATATAATTTTTAATGCACTTAATGAACATTTTTTCTTACTCTTTGCATTTCATTTTTTCCATAATTATGGTACAAGATAATGCTATTTAAATCAATGTAATAAACGAGTTAAATCAAAAGTAATCTAAAAGTAATCCAAAAGTAATTGATTATATTACCTAAAATGCGTAATGTAACCGATTCCGTTACTGACTACAATTTTTGTCATGTAATCTGGAATCAGTAACGGATTACAATTTGTAAGTAATCTACCCAGCTCTGATGATCAGTATCCCAAAGCTAAATCTAAACCTTAACTATTAGTGAAAAGCAATCAAATATCTTGCTGTGTGATATGAACTGTTCAGAGTTTTAAAAACAGGGTCTAGTCACAGTGTAATATGTGTGTAGTGTGTGTCTAAATCAGTAGTTCCTTTTTCACTGAAGGCTCAGTATCACTGTGTTCGTGGTAGTTCACTATGCTGTTGACAGTAATAATCTCCTGCGTCTTCAGACTGGACATTTCTGATATTGAGCATGAAGTTTGTTCCTGATCTCCCATCAGTGAATCTCTCAGAAACTCCAGACATTTTGCTACCAACACTAGAGAACAGGAGTTTGGGTGTTTGTCCGGGTCTCTGATGATACCAGGCTAAACTGGATGTTAAACCAGTACTGCTGGACCTGCAGTTGAGAGTGACGCTGCTTCCCACAGACACTGAATCCACTGATGGACTCTGAGTCAGAATGATCTCAGCTGAACTACCTGCCATCATTGCAGTGACAAATAAATGTTTAAAGTAGAAATATATTCAATTAAATATTCTACTTACATCATGTGGCCTCCCAATTAACATGGGGTGGTCATGAAGTCTGAATGAACTATAATTCAATCGTTATAAAAGAATTTGAAATGCTTTAGGAAAAATGTTCTAGGAAGACTTGCGAATGTCACATTGTGTGAAATGTCAACTTCCCTAAAGTATTTAATGTCAGATATTCAAATAAGATTCTTTCAGTGAAGCATGACAACACCTGCAGAGTCGATTATAAAACGAGAGTCATCTCGAAACAGCATTTGCAACAGTGTTACCAGAACTAGTAGTTTTCAGTTTTCAAATGGTTTTTGGTAATTGAAACAAAGCTGGATTAAAATAAACTATTAAAATTATATGAAAAAAATATGAATATTATATAAAAACAAATAAACTAAAAATACATTTTAACAAAATGAAAATAAGTTTAGGTTGAAGTGTTAAAATTAATAATACTAAAACTGAAATAAAATAGTAAAAAAAAAAAAAACAACAAAAAACACATACATAAAAATAAAGAAGCACATAATAAAATTGCTAAAACTTAAGAGAACATGTATCAGTGAGACATCACAAGGTGGCCACAGAAAGGAGTCACACAACTGGATTGCGATAAAAGATTCAAAATATCTTCTTTTGCGCTCAACAGAAGAAAGAAACTCATACAGGCTTGGAACATGTATGTAATTTCATAATCACTTCTGTTGTCCTTGAAGTTATCTGAATGCTTGTTTTCAGCTGGGCAGATGTTTTCTAGGAGGAGGAATGTCTAGTTTTGTGGTGTGTGTGAGAGCAGCTGCAGTGTCTCTCAGCTGTATCAGTGCAGTGCAGTGTGACAGAGGTTTTTGTGCAGCTCTTTATCACCGTGTGAATATTGCACCAGTGTGGTCACTCTGACAGAAGTAATGTCCTGCATCTTCAGGCTGGACTCCACTGATGGTCAGAGTAAAGTCGGCTCCATGTCCACTTCCTGTGAATCTAGAAGGAACTCCAGTGAATCGATTTGTGGCACGGTATACGAGTAGTTTAGTAGCTCCTCCATGTTCCCTGAAGTACCAAACCATGTGGTCATTAAGATGCACCGGCCTGTTGGCTTTGCAGTTTAATCGTATTTCTTGTCCTGGTTGGGCTGATGTTATTAACGGTGTCTGAGTGATGGTGACGGCCTGTCCTCGGCACTCTAAAAGAGTCACATATACCATGAAATACCAAAGTATGACACATGTTAGTTTATGCAATAAAGATCTAGTCTAATTATACAAACCCTGATAAACTGCAAGCATCAATATAAAAATGATGATAGAAGTCATTGTTGTTCTGTGATGATGATGATTCTGATCTGTGTTGAACCACGGGCTTATATACACTTACAAATCACTGAAGCATGTGCTGCCAATGCAAAGTGCTGCTGTATGTAAATGTTCAGTGTAATTAGAGCAGTCAAATTTAAGAGCAATAAATTTAAAGTCAAATTTAAGTTACATCCAGCACTATTAGGAATGTATACAAACATACAGAATCTTATTTTTACGGGCAATCAAACTCAGTGGCTTTTGAAATATCACAGTAATAAATAACTATACCATTTTAATAAAATCTGTCACTTAAGTGCATATACCATGCATCATCAGTCAGATGTATGCTGAGTTTGTTTTAATATCACTGTCTTAAGCTTGCGTTCCAGTTAACATATTTAAGGCCTTCCCTCTGTCTCGTGGACTTGGATGTACATCATTGCTTAGGTTGCACCCAAATGCACTTGTTTCATGTTACAGTTTTATCGTCACCTGTTGATGTTAGAAAGACACACAAGTACTTCCATTTTGCATAAAGGATGGTTTAAAACTGCTATACATTTTGCTACCCCTTACCAAAAAGTAGTATACTTCAGGTTTATTTTATTAAGTACGCTTAAGTAAAGTTCAAGTATATTACTTTATGTAGTAAGTATCCAAATATAAGTGTACTAGTAGTATACTTGTAAGTGTACTATTTCAGTACTCCTTGGGACTAAATTGGCCCACTTTCTAGTATATAAAATATACTTTAAGTATACCAGTAGTAAACTTTGAGTACACAACTAGTTTACATCAAAGTTTTTAGCTTGTACTGTAACTATACTAAAAGTGAACTTATAGGTATACTTATAGTTTACTAATTAAATACTTGTAGTAGCTTAGTTTAGTAGTTTAAACTGCAAGTATACTCGTAAGTTTTTAAGTGAACTTTACATCATACTTTAAGTATAATACTATGTCGCTATTTATTAATTTCTATATATTTTGTTATATGAATATCTGAACATACAAAACATCAAAAGAAAGAACAGAGAATCTGCTTGTAAACAAAAACATCTTATTCAAGCTTCATGCATTCTTTTTTTAAACACTTTAATGTGGGTAAGTTTCATAAATAAAAATAAAGAAATAGACTATGAATTGGATTCAGAATGATAATCAAAATGTTGATGGAGTCGATCAACACCCCAAAAGCTTGACAGTCATTATTACCTCTTCATTGGTCGATATTTTATTCCATAATGTTACACAGTTTTGATGCTATTTTATGTCTGATGATCGTGTTAGATTACATGTGGATTGGAAGCATCTGTTGTTTAGGTGTCTTCTTCACTTGTGTATTTTTTTATTTATTTATTTTTTTTGGGGGGGGGGGGATTCTGTACAGAGGATGTGTACTAGCGGCCCCTACCATATAATAATGAAAACACGGATTCTAGGAGCACAAGTATAGCTCAAATATATTTAGACTTTTTCTAAGTATAAGTCAAGTATACTTAAATGTCATTTTAAGTATATTGCTGAGAAGTACATAAAGCCCATTTCTGAGAAGTACATAAAAAGTAGACTAAAAGTATACTTTCTTATTTTTTAGTTTAAAAGAAGTATACTAATAGCACACTTGAATAAACTTATTTTTCGTAAGGGACATTATGGCTCGGTTTCACAGGCAGGGCTTAGACTAAGCCAGGATTAGGCCATAGTCCAATTAGAACATTTAAGTAATTTTTAAAAACATGCTTAGGAAAAAAAAAAAAACGTTACTGGTGTGCATCTTGAGACAAAACAAAGGCACTGATATATTTTAAGATCAGTCAGTGCAAGTTTATTTTAGTTGAAACAGCTCAGACTAACATTTTAGTCTAGGACTAGGCTTAAGCCTTCTCTGTGAAACCTGGGGATATGTATTATATTGAGCATCAAATTTAGGTTTAAAATACATAAAAACTACATAAAACCTAGTAGTTGTATTTTCATGACAGCAGTAGAGGGACTGTTTTACTTCACTGTTCAATATGTTAGTAACTCTTCTGATCAAAGAAGTCTTTGGTCATGTTGCAAATGTCTAAATAAGCTAAAACAGAAACACAACACCTCAAAGGTTTATTAAACAAAAGCATGATGCTATAGCACTTATTTGTGATTAAGCTGAAGAACATTATAACACAGTTTCTGTGGTTTCAGTTGTAAATCTTTATTTATTTTAAACAAACCTCTTGTGGTTTGAACATGCAGCACTGGAGACACAGGCACTATTCTGAGACGAACAGAATCTCCTCCACAAATGCAAATCTGAGTTTCAGGCCACACTTCTGGTTTGACTTTGGAGTTTATTTGATTCAGTGCTTATAAATAGTTCAGCTCTGTGCAGATGACTCACTTTCTTTATTTCAGTAAAACTCTTGAACAGGTTCTGAAGTTCATGAGAGGGAGCTCAGGTTTCTCCAGAATTGCAGTGAACCATATAGATTTTCTTCCACACACAGGATACACCTGCTGCTCCTGCACTTTACTATTATATATGTGTAAATAATGAGCTTTCTCTGTGTTCTCTCCTATATACATATACATATAATTTATTGATAATACATAAATAGTGTATAAAGCTAAAGTCAAGCAAAATTATTGGAAATTTTTGCTTGCAAAAGATTTTCACCCCAAAATCAAAGTGAAAAAATAAAGAAATTATAATTTGCATATATATATAAATATATATATATATATATATATATATATATATACTATATATATATATATATATATATATTATATACTATATATATATATATATATATATATATATATATATACACTGTATATATATATATTGATAAAACATTAACAAGACTAATATTGTAAAATATTACAATTTAAAATACCTGTTTATATTGTAATATATTTTAAAATGTAATTTATTTCTGTGATACCAAGCTGAATTTTCAGTATCATTACCCCAGTCTTCAGTCTCACATGATCCTTCAGAAATCATTCTAATTCAGAAACCTTTTTTTCAGTATCTTTTGATGAGCAGAAAAGAAAAAAGAATAGCATTTATATGAAACATAACTTTCTGTAAAATGATTGACTGTAACTTTTGATAAATTTAATGCACTCATGCTGAATAAAAGTATTAATTTAATTTGAAAAAAAAATCTTAATCGAACTTTTGAACAGTAGTGTAAACCATGACTACAGAAAATAAATTCACCACGGAAATCTGCATGTATTGTTTCTTCTTCTTTGTTGTCATCTTCCTCCTCTTCCTCTCCATTTTTTATTTTATGGCAGCTAGCAGCCAACTTCTGGTGCAGTAGGCTACCGCCACCAACTGGACTGAAGTGTGAAGCATTAATAGGCAGGTGGCAATAAACAAAAATAAGTGATTTTTAAATTCTCTCTTATAATCCTAATATTTTAAGATATCTTAATATTGCACTATATTTTTATGTTGCAAATTAAATGTTGTTTTTTCACCTATGTCTTTTAATTACTTAAGATATATTTAATTTTATTTTAAAACATTTTATTAGTACATGCTCTATTGTTTCTGTTTGCTCACAATAATTACACTGTCTTGTTTCAGGTTTTCATATTTTATACAATGAATGATTTACTCCAGAATGCCCTCTTCGAGTAATTGAATATTCCTTCCTGTTATTAAAAACTTTTCTCCCATTGCCCTTATTTTCAAAGCTCCACACTTGTACATCTATCTCTGTGTGTTTCACAGCTTGCTTAGCTCACTTATGAACAATTTCATTAGCCTCCACACCCATATGAGCAGGAACCCACAGAAACATTAAGCTTGCATTATTTATTCTTTAAAAAAGTTGAAAGAATCTCACATTTAATGTCTTCCTCTTGCAAGGCTTGATAGTGCTGCATAACAGTCATCTGCTCTTGTTTTACATCTTCTACCCACTGAAGTGCTAACATCATGGCAATTAATTCTGCTACATACACAGATACAGTATGTGTTCATTTATTCTTCAGTAATACTATTTTGTAACTTTGGAATATATTCTGCAGCAGCTGTTCCTCCATAAATTGGATCTTTAGATCTATCAGTGTTTATTATATGTAGCCATGATAAATAGATCTGATCTAAACACTGCTGCATAATATTAAATTGTAAGTCATCTATAGGCATTGGAAATATCCACAGGTAAACATTAGATCACAGTAGATCTAACGTTTGCACATTTACTCCTAACAGCATTTCCTCATGCAGAGTTGAAATCCATTTCTCATTTGAGGTGTTAGTCTGTGGAATAAGATTTGGACACTTGTCTACAGCTCCTGACAGATTTGAACTTCAGTAGCTCTAGTAAGTCCAGTCTCCTGGATGTAAGTGCTTCCCTGAAAGCCAGCTTCATGGAGGATCTGCCAAGTATCTGTGTGACACCCAGGGGTGCAACTGCACATTTGCCGAGGGGTATGCAAGATCAGTGTCGGCGCCCCCCTGTATTCTGGTAGCCCAGTGGTCCTCAAATCTGGCTCGCAAGATCCACTTTCCTGCACAGTTTAGCTCCAACCCTGATAAAACTCACCTACCTGTGAATTTCTAATGATCCTGAAGACACTGATTAGCATGCTCAGGTGAGTTTGATCAGGGTTGGAGCTAAACTCTGCAGGACACCGTCCCTCCAAGACCTAAGTTGCCCAGCCCTGCTCTAACACCAACTTGCGTAGAAAACTTTCTGCAAGTCAATGACCAAAAGTCCATTATTAGCTTGTGCATGGAAGGATACAAACTCATAAGGAGTGTAAAAAGTAACAAAGGTTTGAACCCCCTTCCCCCTTTTTTAATACCATAGGGAAAAAAGTGAAAAGTTAAAACAAGAAAAAAAAAGAAAGAAAAGTGTGTCACATAACATCCCCTCTAACTCATTAGGTAATTTGATTATATAGTTTGCCTCAAAATTTTTATATAGTAAAATTTATTTTAAAGAACATCTGGTTGTTTCTTTTTTTTTTTTTTTCTTTTTTTTACTTAAAGAGATAATTCATGGAAAATTTGCCATGCTAAGTGGAAGATTTCTGCCAAAATTTCACCTGGCAGAAAAACAAATACTATTAAAATGAATGTCATGATTCCCACTATGGCCACTAAATGGGAGCAGAGGACCATTTATTGTCTCCTTTACCATTTCCACTCTGTAATATAGTTATTTTCACATGTTTTGCTAATGGATTTATATTTATAAAATCACTATTACTATTACTCTTTTTTTTTTTGGTTGTCAAAGTTCAGCATTGTTTTGTATTGAAGTATGAAGTAGCAAGAGTTTTCAACTCATTGAATCTACTTGAATTACACAGATGGCCTATTTTGAATTTACATCAGCAATTTTCAGTGAAAAGTGGCTAGTCTGTATCCTTGATTACAATCTTCTCAGTTTCTCTCAAATTTTTCACAAACATGTTTCCAAAATCTTGTTCCCTTTCGAGGGAACTTCGAACTGCGTACTCTAGGGGTCGCTATGGGGAACGCCGTCAGCGTGACCCGTGTCTGAAGCATACATACAAAAACACCAACTGTTGGCCGGCGACAGCCTATGACGTCACTACCGGCGCGACCACAGTATAAAGGGGCACAGGGAAAATACGCCATCCTCTTCTTCGTCTTCAGTGACTGTTTTGTTTGAAGTGTGCATTCTACTGGTAAGAACGATTTTTTGCTGTTACCATGGTGAGCACTAGCAAGGCGTTTAAGAGATGTGTGCATCCGTGTCCTCGTTATTTGACACCTGATGACACACTCAATCTTTGCGTCTTTTGTTTTGGCGAGGAGCATGCACCCGATGTTCTCGAGGGAGCAATCTGCGTGCACTGTGAGTTTTTCTCTATGAGAAAGCTCCGCTCTCGTCTGTCTCTCTTTTCGAGGAAGGAGGGGCAGCCGTCTGCTTCCCGTGGTTCAAGACCCACTGTCGCCGAGGCACGGAGGGGAATGAGCTCGTGGGGCTGAGCTCGTGGGGCTCATAGGCGGATCTGGCTGATGAGTTAGAGAGGGGGCTTTCCTTCTCACGCTCGTCGGCCGCGAACGAGGGTGAGAGGCTGGATGATGATGATGTCGAGATGGTGGTCGAGAAGTTTAGGGAGGCGAAGGCGCGCTCAGCGGCCTTCAAATCCTTCATTCCAAGAAGGTCCAGGTCTGAGCCCGAACAACGCAGGGGTCCTGACCCATCTCCGTCTGAGGATCAGAGATGGGCACAGAGGGCTAGTGTCAAGGCTCGTGCCCCTCCCCCGCCTGCGGGTAGGGCTAGAGGGAGGCGCGGGTCAAAGAGAGATAGGCAAGACCTGAGGGAGGTGATCCAGACGAGGCGTTCTCAATGCTCTCGTCCGGACCAGGGTGAGTGAAACATCTACTCCCTTCCCTCGGGGGTGGGGGCACTGTCATCTGCCCTCATCTTCCCCTCTCTAATTCCCCTGCAACCACCGGTTACTCCACCTGACCGAGGTTGGGTGGGAACCTAGAACCTGCGCTTGGAACACATTGCAGTCTCTATGCTGGACTTATGATGTTTTGGTTAAGTTCTACGTTTCATGGAAACTACCTTACTGATGGTCCGGACCCGACTCTTCGGACTTCGCCTCTGGGACTGATCTCATGCGCAGGAACCATGGATGGGTGAGTATGATCTAGTTCTAAAAAAAAAAAAAAAGAAAAACTGGTATTGTGTAAACCATTTTTGTAGTATTTCTGGGGCCTGTCGTTTTGTGTGTTTCACCTCTTTCTTTCAACTCAGTGCAGTGATGACCTCACTTGTCGATACTAGATCCAGGATAGGATGAGACTGTTCCACGGCCACATCCCTTGGATCGTGTGACCCAGTCATAGGTCTCTGTGGAGCCTCCTTGGTCATCAGGTCCCCAGCACGGCAATTCCAGGACCTGCGGGTCTTTTTTAAACTATCAGTTTCTTGACAGGGGACGCCTCCTATTGAGGAAGGTGCATAGCTATCTGAGGATATCTATGTGCTAGCTCAGGGACTGCTCCCCTCCCGGGGGTTTTTTAGTAGCAATCTCCCTGAGCCTTTGCCTAGAGTGTTCCCCTGCTAGGATTGTGGTTCTGGAGGGCTTACCGAGGTTTCAGGCAGTGACTAGCATTGCTCCCCTCACCATAGAGGGTCACCTATGAGCATGCCACTCCCTTCTGAGCGTCTGTGTTCCCTCTCGTGCTGAGAGTTGAGTTCTCCGCTCTCCGGAGCTGTCACAGCAGCCTCATGCTCTCCTGGTTGGTCGAGCCAGCATTGCTCCCCTCACCATAGAGGGTCACCTATGAGCATGCCGCTCCCTTCTGAGCATCTGAATTCAACCTCTCATGCTGAGGGTTGAGTCCTCCGCTCTCCAGAGCTCTGTCATCAGCAGCCTACAGCTCTTTGTTGGTCGAGCTAGCATTGCTCCCCTCAACATAGAGGGTCACCTATGAGCATGCCGCTCCCTTCTGGACGTCTGCGTTCCCTCTCATGCTGAGAGTTGTGCTCTCCGCTCCCCAGAGCTTGGTGATAGGTTGCCCTTGTATCTGAGCTCCATGTCAGCAGAGCTAAAAGGTTGCTAGGCCTCTCTTTGCCTCCCTGTTAGGTTGCTCTCCTTGTCGGTTGAGCTAGCATGGCTCCCCTCATCATAGAGGGTCACCTATGAGCATGCCGCTCCCTTCTGAGCGGTTGAGTTCCCTCTCATGCTGAGAGTGGAGCTCTCCGCTTCCCGGAGCTCTGTGATTCAGAGGTTGCTCTCCTTGTTGGTCGAGCTAGCATTGCTCCCCTCATCTCAGAGGGTCACCTATGAACACGCTACTCCCTTCTGAGGGCTGTGATTCAGCGGCCTCAGGTGCTCTCCTGGTCGGTCGAGCTAGCATTGCTCCCCTCACCATAGAGGGTTACCTGAGCATGCCGCTCCCTTCTGAGTGTCTGAGTTCCCTCTCGTGCTGAGAGTTAAGTTCTCCGCTCCCCAGAGCTCTGAGTCAGCAACTTCAAGTTGTTAGGCCTCTCTCTGCCTCCCTGTTAAGTCGCTCGCTGGTGGTAATAACAGCCTCTGTGATTCCCTAGAACGGTGTTTACTATCCATGTTATGGTAAGTGCCCACGCTAGTCTCTGTGCACTTTCTAAAAATCCACGTTATGGTAAGATCACACATCAAGTGTTTTGCGTTCTTTCTAAAAATCCTGTACGGTAGGGGCTACGCGCTGCGGCTTCGTGCCCTTTCTCGAGGTGGTCAGGCCCCGGTTTCGCCTTGGGCCCCACTCTGCCTATGTATTACAGTGATACTGACTTTAACAGGGTGTTGTTACCAAGGGTCTGTTGAGACAGTTCCCACATTGAGCTCATGCAGAGCAAGCGGTAGCCCCTGGGTGACAGGCCAGGACTGAGCTACTATCCTAGGCACTTGGCCGTATCCCCTTAAAGGAATCATGTTTCTAAGTCTTCGAGCTCTACCCTGGGTCCGGGACTCCCGGCCCTTAACAGGTAAGTTTCAGGGTATGCAGCTCGGGTCTTTGGCCGTAGGGGATAATGTCACTGACAGCTGTCTAACCGTCCCAGGGGCAACTCCCTTAGTCCTTGTCCTTGTCCTTGGCTTGCACTCTCCCTCAGCATGGCGGCGTGGGTATTCCGTTCCCCATAGCGACCACTACAGGAAGCAGTTCGAAGTTCCCTCAAAAGGGAACATCTCAGGTTACGTATGTAACCATGGTTCCCTGAGAGAAGGGAACGAGACACTGCGTCCTCTAGGCACGGTGCCATGCTTCTGACGCAAGCTTCAGACGAAGAAGTGGATGACGCATTTTCCCGGCGCCCCTTTATTTTTCTTTTGAAAAATTTTATTGTCACCATTTTCATTTTTTTTCCATTTGCATCTGTACTTTCTCACACAAATTTTTCATTTTCAAGTACACATTTTAAAACAAGCAAGAATAAATACACATGGTTTAAAAGAAAAATACAATATTTGCTAAAAACAAACAATTAAAACCATTGTGTGTTACTTGTTTTAAAAGTCAGTCTTTTTGATGTGTGTTTAAAAGGTGTGAGCGTAAAATACAAATTTTAAAACAAGCATCATATTTTGTGCAATAAAACACCATAAAAATACCAATTAAAAGTCATCTGTTGTGCAAGACCGGGGGTGAGTCCTTATCAATCCGTCTTCACCCCACTCTCCAGAACAGGCACGTGAGATGCTATTTTTTTATGGGCTCAGTGGAGATCCCCTCTCCTCCGGCCCGCTGTTCCCGTAGCAAGAGTGGTGAGGGTGCATCTACGGGCGGCCAGGGGTGGTGGTGGCAGGGACCCTTCCCGTGTGACCCCGCCCCCCCCCCCGTCCGAATATCGTCGTCCGGTACCCCTGCAGCATTGATGTTACATTTAGCTCGCATGCATGGAGGGTTACCGTAACGCGCTTCCCCACCAGCAGGTTTCTGGTGGCCCAGATGGCATCCTTGATGAAGTTGAAGGTGAGCCAGAGCGAGGTGAATTCCTGTGATGTCAAGTCCTTCAAGCCCCGGCCCACCCCAAGGATGGCGAGCTGGTACCCTATCTGGGCCCCACCCGCTGGTAGGCACGGGAAATACAGGGGGCCGGTCCTGGCCCACAGGTCCCGCGGAGCACCGCACTCCCAGAGCAGATGTCGGACGGTCTCCGGGAATTTACATCCGGACCGTGGGCAGATTGGGTTTTTGGCCATGCCTCTGGAGTGCATAACCGCCCTGACCGGGAGGATCTCATGAGCCACCATCCACGATAGGTCCTTGTGCCTGTTCTGGAGAGCAGGGTGAGCAGCGTTCCTCCAAACTTGCTTTGCCTCACTTAAAGTGAGGCCTGGAACTGGACTCACCGATTCCCGGTCCTGCACAAGAGAGACGAGATGCTTGGGGTTAGTTAAAATGGTGACATCTTCTTTCTCTAAAAGGTATTTCTTTAAAAACTTTTTAATAAAACCATACTCTTTGGGCAAATTAAAAGACACCGGGATTTTTAAGTCAACTGGTAAAATCTTTAAAGTTCTTAGATAGGACCCCATCCAAAACCGCGCCATCGCAGCCGTCTTATTTCCTTTGGATGGGGTCATGGCGTAGTTGATGTGCAGGGCGGTGAAGCTGCTGCCTAAAAACAGGAGGGGGTCTGGGAGCCCTTTTCCACCATTCGCCGGCCTTTTATTCACGATTTCTCTCTTCAATCGCTCCCACTTGGACCCCCACAGGAAGTAAAACACCGCCCTCTCCAGTTTCACCAGGAATCGCCGAGGAGGGCTAAAAACAGAACAGACAAGTAAAATCAGAGGTAAAATCACAGATTTGAAAATTAAAACCTTGCCCTCCAACGCCATCTGTCTTAGTCCCCAAAACCCCAGCCTTTGCCTAACTTTCCCTAACATGTCAGTCCAGTTTCCCTGTCCTCCACCCTCTTTGTCAAATTTAACACCTAAAACTTTAAAATTATTGTCTTTAAAAACCAAATCAAGTCCTCCTGTGTCTATGTCTCCCCACGGCCCGAAGAGCTGGGCCTCGGACTTGTTCCTATTGAGTTTAGCGCCCGAGGCCCGACCGTACCAGTCAGTCAAATCCATTGCTCTTCGTATGGATAAAACGTCCGTGGCTAAAAGAGTTATGTCGTCCATGTATAAAACACAGGTCACCGTCAGTCCTCCCGTCCCAGGCAAGTCCAGTCCTTTAATCCATTTGTCCCTTCTCAAGATCTGTGCCAGTGGCTCAATACAAGCCACATACAGGAGGGGGGATAAAGGACACCCCTGTCGGACGCCGCTGTGGATATTCACATTCCCCTTTATACTGTGGTCGCGCCGGTAGTGATGTCATAGGCTGCCGCCGGCCAACAGGTGGTGTTTTTGTATGTATGCTTCAGACACGGGTCACGCTGACGGCGTTCCCCATAGCGACCCCTAGAGGACGCAGTGTCTCGTTCCCTACTCTCAGGGAACCATGGTTACATACGTAACCTGAGACGTTCTCCATTATTGCATAGGCCCACTCATGGATGAGACATGCAGATAACTATAGTCAACCTTCACTGAATTTTATATAATCAATGAACTCTGAAAAAGTTTTCTGTCAATGTTAAACATTCTATTAGTTGTCAAAAAATGAATTTATTGCAGCACTTTTGTCATATCTAAATCGAGCTCTGTACAAAGGAAAATAATGTAAAATTTGTTATTTCATGCATTTTAATATGGTTTCATTTTCTTTTCATTTTCATACTTTACAAATTAACGAAAAATTAGTGCATATTTTCAAGTAAATTTAACTGCTAACATTTGGTCTACTTGTGCATTAAATTATAAATAAAAATTTACATAGCCTATCATCTTGCGTCCTATTGTGATCTCGAATTGCAGAATATTTAAGTAGGCTGCATGCATTTAAATCTAATGCACATGCATGCACAGTTTTGCAGTTTTAATCGGCATTTTGGTAATTTCGTGACTAAACTGACGATGTATGCTCGCATTTCCTAGTGCGGTTTATTTACCCAGCAAACACAAAAACGTTGTAAAAACGTTTTTTTAACGTTGTGAAAAGGTTGTGATAACGTTTTTTTCCGATTTATTTAATACGACAGATGTCGTTTTTTTTTACGTTTTAAATATGTAATTTCACAACGTTGCAAAAACTTTTTTTTTACGTTGTTTTAACGTTACTAGGCATGTTACTAGGCATCATAATGCTCGTGATGGCGCCGCAGATGGCAGCTACTGTGCTTTGCTCTCCAGTGTTTGTACTGTTTTTGTTTGTTTTTCCTGTTTTTTGTTTCTCAAGCACGATCAGCTTTACCAGGGATGAACTGCTGAACATTCGGCAGAACACACCACAAAATCTTTTACCGGATTTTGATTACTCGGACGCTTTGCTGGACATTATAGTTGGCGGAGCTGCGGTGTTGTTTAGACGCTACAGGTCGCGCAGACGGGGGAAGCGAGCCGGCGCGCTTGTGAAGCTTCGCGAGCGCGGATTAAGAACGCCGTTGCCTAGCATCCATCTCGCGAATCTCCGCTCTCTACCCAACAAAACGAACGAACTTCTCCTGCTCTCCCGGACAAATAAGGATTTCTCAAACTCTGCTGCTCTGTGTTTTACGGAAACCTGGCTGAAGGATACCATACCGGACAGCGCGTTACATCTTCCCAACTTCCAGCTGATCAGAGCAGATCGCGAGGCAGAATCAACGGGGAAATCGCGCGGCGGCGGGACGTGCTTCTACATCAATGAGAGGTGGTGTACAGATGTAACTGTGTTAAAGAAGATGTGCTGTTATGATCTAGAAACACTCTTCATTAACTGCAAGCCGTTCTATTCGCCGCAGGGAGTTCTGTTCGTTTATTCTCGTGAGTGTTTACATTCCACCGCACGCGAACGCCAGTTCAGCTTTACAGAAACTCGCTGATCAGATCACAGAGACTGAGCAACAACACCCGGATTCTGTTTTAATCATTCTCGGTGACTTTAATAAAGCAAATCTCTCACGCGAACTGCCAAAATACAGACAGCACATCACATGTCCCACCAGAGACAGTAATATATTGGATCACTGTTACACAGCGATAAAGGATGCATATCACTCTGTCCCTCGAGCAGCTTTAGGACTCTCTGATCATTGTTTAGTTCATCTTATACCAACCTACAGGCAGAAACTCAAATCTGAAAAACCTGTATTAAAAACTGTTAAAAGATGGACTGCTGAAGCGGAGCAAGATTTAAAAGCTTGTTTTGACCTCACTGATTGGACTGTTTTTGAAGCTGCTGCCACCGATTTGGACGAACTCACAGAGACTGTAACATCATATATCAGTTTCTGTGAAGATATGTGTATTCCTAGCAGGACTCGTTTAACCTACAACAACGACAAACCATGGTTCACAGCAAAACTCAGACAGCTCCGTCAGGCCAAAGAAGATGCTTACAGAATGGGGGATAAAGTCTTGTATAAACAGGCCAAATACACACTGGAAAAGGAGATCAGGGTGGCTAAGAGGAATTATTCTGACAAGCTAAGGATTCAGTTCTCTTCCAGTGATTCTGCTTCAGTGTGGAAAGGTATGAAAGACCTTACAAATTACAAGACACCATCCCCCAGTACTGTGGAGAATCAACAATTAGCAGACGATTTGAATGTCTTTTGCTGCAGGTTTGAAAAAACACCCCACACCCGCCCCGAACACCTCTCCACACAACCATTAACACCTCCAGCAACCCCCCTCTCCCCCACACCTGCACTGAAAATAAGTGAAGATGACGTGCGGCAGGTCTTCATAAAGAACAAAAGAAGGAAAGCTCCAGGCCCAGACGGTGTGTCACCAGCCTGCCTTAAATCCTGTGCTGACCAGCTAGTGTTATACCCCTGAAAAAGGGGAGAAGATTAAACACATTCACTCAACGATGTTTCTCCACTGCAAACTTTATGTGTAATCCTTTTTCAACAGTTAACAATAAACAACTTTTCAAAACAGCAACATTGGCCTTTTCTTCACTGTACAGACATTCAATAATTGTGACATGGCTGTTAACAATGTACCCTCTTTAGCTATTTTTTTCCTTTACAATCAATCATCCCAATTAGTAATTAGACAGGGGGTCATGTTATAAATATCTGGAAATCACTGCTTAGTCTTTTTAACCAGATACATAGATATAAACTAGCACAAACAATTCTAAACCACATGTAAATGCTCTCTTTTAGGAATTCTTTCATCTGGAAGTGCATAAATATCTCAAACTCACTTTGTTAATTCGATTTTCACAGTTACACTTCTCAATATATTCACATTTTTCCAGCAAATCAAACGAATAGGACTAAATAAACAAACTTAAACATTAATTACAAGCATGCATACTAAATACATAATGTTAATCGATGAACATGTGACCTCTCGCCATTGTGTGGGCCTCGTGCCATTAATACTCAAAATGGAGCTCAGAGCTTACACACCTCTAAGCTAATTACACTTTTTAAACATGTTAATCAGAACACAATCGATATCGTAATGGCATCTGCACACTCTTAAAACATCATTTACCATAAACTCATACTATATTAACAACGAACTAAAATGAATACCTGAAAAAGGGGAGAAGATTAAACACATTCACTCAACGATGTTTCTCCACTGCAAACTTTATGTGTAATGGAGAAATACCGCGAGCGCTCCCCCTAGTGTTCAACAAGGCCTGACTAATAGATTGCCCACCTTATTGTGCCAAACTAATTGATCACCTATTAACCCAAAAATATCTAGATAACACATCTGCATTCCATAAACATTCTAAACAAATTCAACATATCCTGACAATTGAACACCTTCAATATTTTACAGACTCATGAACCTTAATCTAATCACTGAAATATAATTATACATACATTTTTCACTCTGTCACACACTCCCCTACAAAAATAAATGTCGTCTCGACATTCTTTCTTTAACACTAGTCATTCAGTCCCTTTTGTATTTCACCCACATTTTGTAGTGCCAGAGATCCGCATTTTAACAGTCCATAGGTTGTCCCGAACTTACTAGTTCACTTACAAAGCAACAGTTTATGAAAAAGAAGAGTCCAGAAGTGCCTCAAAGCACAAAAATTGAAAGAGGCATGAAACAAAAGTCCATATTTTCTTTGGATTTCAAGAGTGCAACAGCCTCTCAAGACTACAGTCCATAAGGCAAACAGTCCATAGTATCCTCAAAATTTCTACGTTCAAAGGCTGTTAAAGGAGATATTCCTCAGAAAAAAACAGTTCATGGTCCATTTCTCAGTATGTACAAGTTCAAGAAATGTCCAAAGCAATATTCCTAAAATAAAACAGTCCATGAGTTCTCCAAATGTTAGATTGTAATAATGCAAAGAAACCTTTGATTTCACTCGAGTTCAGTCTCAATGCAAATTAACCAGTTCATGGCCCCTGATCAGTGGACTCCATACACAAAAGGCACATGATAACAGTATTGCTGAACAGGCGGTAACCAGGTCGACAGTCCATGAGCAGACACATAAGGTAAGCTCTGTTGCGGTGTCTGCAAGATTCCATTTAATTGTCCGACATTATAAGTAGGTATGCCCAAAGTATCATAAGTAAGTACTCTTGGTGGGTGTCTTTCTCTCCTAGGCAGCTGGTAAGTTTGCTCCTCTTGGTCACTTTCAGCAGATAAGTTGATCTCTCGTTCTTGGTCACTTTCAGCAGATGACATGGAAGCAGGAAGGTATTCATCAGTAGGTAAGTTGATCTCTCGTTCTTGGTCACTTTCAGCAGATGACATGGAAGCAGGAAGGTATTCATCAGTAGGTAAGTTGATCTCTCGTTCTTGGTCACTTTCAGCAGATGACAGTGAAGCAGGAATTTGTTCCAGGACCTCGTTTGGATGTTCATCAGACTCTGTGGTAAGTAGGGGTTTAAGATGTTTAGATTCAGTAACATGGTTTGGTTGAAGTACTTGTGATGATACATAATGGAAGTCTAATTCATCTTCACTTTCCTCATTAGATTCAACATGGCTGATTTGAGGCTTTTTCAACTCTCGTTTCTGTCTGGTCTTTGAAGGCGGAGCAGTTTCAAAAGGTAAGTGATCGCAAGGCATTAATAAGTTGCGATGGAGGACTCTGGATCGTCCCTTTCCCTTTTCTGGCTTTACTTCATAAATTGGAAGCTCACCACTCATCTGTCGCACAACTACATGGATGCTGTCTTCCCAGAAATTGCGAATTTTACCAGGGCCTCCCCGTGGTGTTAGGTTCTTTACAAGAACACGATCACCTGGCTGCAATGTGGTGCTCCTCACCTTTTTGTCAAAGTTCTTTTTGCTCCTGTCAGCAGATTTTTGAGCACACTCTCTTGCGATTTTATATGCCTCCTCCATTCCATGTTTCCATCTCTCCACATACTCTTTCTGATTACAGGTAGGAGCTTCTGAGTTCAGTCCAAACAACACGTCGACAGGCAGTCTTGGAGACCTTCCATATAACAGGTAAAAAGGAGAAAACCCTGTGACTTCTGAGCGGGTACAATTATAAGCATACAGCAACTTATTCAGAGAGTCTTTCCAGTTAGATTTTTGACTTTCTGTGAGCGTTCTGAGCATTTGTAACAGTGTCCTGTTAAAACGCTCGGCTTGGCCGTTGCCTTGCGGGTGATATGGGGTCGTCCTGGAACCTGTGATGCCACAGTATCGTTGAAGCTGTTCAAACAGCTGATTCTCAAATTCTCCACCCTGATCGTGATGGATGCGGGAAGGGAAACCAAATTTCAAGGCAAAATCATTAAAGATGCGGTCTGCAGCTGTTTTACCTGACTTGGATGTAGTGGCATATGCTTGAGCGAATCGGGTAAAATTATCTACTACCACCAGTATATACTCAAAACCTCCTTTGCAGCGGTCTAAATGGAGAAAGTCAATAGAAATCAATTCAAAGGGCTGTGTCGAAACCATGTTTGTTAATGGGGCTCTTGTCTCATGACAAGGCTTTTTCTGCTTTAGGCATCTGCATGTTTTTGTGACATAATAATCGATGTCTGCCTGCATATGTGGCCAAAAGAAACGTTCACGGATGAGTGAGAGAGTACGATCTGTACCTTGATGGCCCATTCCATCGTGAAGCTCTTGCAAGACTGTTCCTTTATATTTCTCTGGCAGGACCAACTGTGTGCGGGTGGAAGTGATTCGGCAGAGGATACCATCCTGATTAATGGTAAGTTTTCCCCATTCACGAAACAGGCATTTCGTTTTTAGGCTGTATGTTTTGAGTTGTCTCACTTTTGGTTTTGTTCCAGACAATTTGCATTCATATACAGGACTGATATCCTGGTCATTCATTTGAGCGTCTTTTATTACATTCATAGACAAAGGGGTTATTGTTGGGACCGCTGGACAGGTCTGAATAGGTGAACAGTTGGTCGAGACTGACCATGGGATGCTGGGTTCTTCTTGAGCTTCTACAGCCTGAATGGTTGCACCTATTATGTCTGACGACAACTCCTCAGAGCACCCTTTCATCATAGTACCTATATCGAGGGGCAATCGGGACAGCGTATCAGCGTCGATATTTTCACGACCTGGGCGATATCTGATTGTGAAGTGGAAATCTGCCAATTCAGCCACCCACCTGCAACCTGTAGCATTCAATTTGGCAGTTGACAGGACATATGTAAGGGGATTGTTGTCACTATATACAGTAAAAGTTGGAGCATAATACAAATAGTCACGGAATTTCTCGGTGATTGACCACTTCAAAGCAAGAAATTCAAGCTTGCCTGAGTGTAGGTGGTAGTTTTTCTCAGCAGCAGATAGAGTACGGGATCCATAAGCAATCACACGAAGTTTCTCACTTTGTTTCTGGTATAATACCGCACCCAACCCTTGAGCTGACGCATCTGTATGCAGTATAAACGGCTGTGAAAAGTCAGGGAAAGCTAATACAGGGGGCTGGAGCAAACAGTCAATTAGTTGTTCAAGAGTGCTCTGATGTTGTTCAGTCCAGGTAATTGGCTTACTTGATGGAACACCAGTTTTCATGCATTTTGTCTTTGATTGTCTCTGACTATTTTTCAGGTGAGCATTATCTTCTGGAATACTTTTTAACATGTCATACAAAGGGCTAGCTATGCGAGAGAAATCTTTAATGTACTGTCTGTAGTAGCTAAGCAGACCAAGCATTCTCCTCAGCTCACCCACATTCTTTGGTTGTTTGTCTTTCAGGGATCTGACAGCTTCTGTGTCTGCAGGATCAACTTTACTTCCCTCGGCAGAGACTATTCTACCCAGGTAGCGGACTTCAGGTTTGAAAAACTCACACTTACTCGGCTTAAGTTTGATGCCATGTTGCCTAAGCCGCTGCAGCACTTTCCTTACATCTAGGATGTGGTTCTCAAAGGTCTTACTAAACACCAAGGTGTCATCGAGGTATGGAATGCAGATCTCATCTCGCAAGCCTTCTAAACACTCTTCCATACATCGCTGGAAGGCTGCAGGAGCATTCATCAACCCGAAAGGAATACGCACCCATTCATACAGGCTCCAGGGTGTCACGAAGGCCGTTAGGTGCTTACTTTCCTTAGACATGAACCCCTGGTGGTAGGCCTTCCCTTGATCTAATGAAGAAAACCAGGAATTACCACCAAGGCTGTCCATAATGTCCTGCACCCTCGGAATTGGTTGTCTGTCTGGGTGAGTCTTTCTGTTCAGGTCTCGATAATCTATACATAAACGGAGGCTGCCATCTTTCTTTCTTACGCATACAATTGGAGATGCGTATGATGAGTTGGATTTTTCAATCCAGCCCTGTGCTATGAGGTCGTGCAAGTATTCTTTCATCTCACGATACAGGGGCTTTGGCACGGACATGTAAGTGCGATTGACTGGCTCATCATCTTTAAGTGATATACTCAACTTCAAATCTCTGATACATCCAATGTCGTTTTCTGATTTAGAGAATGAATGGCACTCCTCTCTTAACATTTGCTGTACTGCCTGTCTCTGATGTTTACTCAGGTGGCTGACATCGACTGGTGGGTCCCAATGATCAGTATTGGTGTGGTCGTGACAGTTCTCCGCAGCCTCGATGTGACATACCCCAACAGCAGTAGGATTTGCTGGCACCTCAAACATACTAGCAGGGAAGACATTCTTGACAAGCTGTACTGTACCAATCGGAGTCTGGCCCATCAGAGTGATATCATGATCAGTGTCATTGTATACCTCAGTTGTGATATTTGTTGGAGCTCCTCTTTTCAGCCTTACTAAACTGTCTTTGAATTCAAGCCCATCTGCCCAGAAAGGATTCACATCAGGTTCAAAAATCAGTGTGCTGTCCTCCTTAACTGGCTGCATGTAGACTCGGCATGAGACCTGCACAGTACTACGTTTGGGAACGTTAACATGCCCTTTCATGGTCTTTACTATGTATTCACATGAGCTCTCTGCACTCACAAGTTTGATGAAGGTCTGGACTTTGCTCCTCTTTAGGCTGGGGAATGCGGCTTTCACAGTTCTCTCAAGCATGTTGTCGCTCAAAGTACTTGGTTGGGCTTGTTCAATGGAGTTCACAATTTGTTCTATCACATTGAAACCTATGATAGGGTGAGATAGGTTTTGACCCCTTGCTACGAGTATGGGAATGACAAGTTCGGTATGGTGAGATGTCTGTGACGCTAGTCTGAAAGTCACTTCAACATATCCAACGTAGGGCATATCAATACCATTGGCAGCCACAAGGTTCAAAGTGTTTGGAGACTCAAGAATGTCTGAAACATCTCTCAGTGGGACTTCTGGCAAGTATTCCTGTTTCCACAATTCACCCATGACACATACCTGAGAGCCAGTGTCCCACAGGGCTTGAATTTGATGGCCATGCAGGAAACATTCAACAAGACATTGCCTCCCCACTAGTGATGTCACAGAGGAATGCTGGTTAACTCGAGTACTGCAGGGGGCGTGGACACTCATCGTCAGGTAAGAATTTGGAACTGGTCTTGGTGGGTTGATACAAGTTTGCTTGTGTTCGGTCCAATGGTGAGTTTGACAGATCTTCGAACAATACAGTATTTTTTTACATTGTGAGCACTGCTTCATTTGCTTCTCTGTTTTTCCACAGGCTGCACATCTTTGGGACTGGTCAGTGGGTCTGGTTACTCCCTGTCCCGCGGGAGTAACCGCTCTCCATTTAAAGAACTCTCTCTTGATGGCTTAATGCCACGGATCCTGCATCCTGCTTGGAAGTGCTCGCCACTGCCACATCGAAAACAATGCATGCAACGGTCCTCTGTTCTTTGCTGCTGACAATTAAAGCACTTTCTTGCTTGGGAATGAGTAGGGGGTGCATAAGATTGTCGGGGTGTATACTGAGGTTGAAACTGAGTATTCACTCTCATTTGGTTGGTGCCCGGTGATGGCCAATATGGCTGCACTTGACACTGAATGATTTCTCTTTCAGGGACTCCCTGTGCAGGAACAGGACACTGTGGTGAGGCAAAAGCTGATTGCTGCAATGATTCTCTGATGTGAGCTATTTCAGCACTGAGTGTTTTGAGTGAAGCTACTTCAGTTCTCAGTTCTTTCAGTTCTGACAGCACATTGGAAGATGATTTTGGTGCACTTTGAGTCACACTGAATTTCTTATCAGTGGTTTCCTCAGACTTAACTGCATGGACAACAGTCGTTATGTGCTGCACATTGATTTTCTTTTTCTTTTGTCTTTCCGCCTCATTAGCACAAGCAAGGTTTAATTTCTCCAACAGAGCCTCATCTGTGGTTTTCGTGTCAAGAAGGAGGGGTTGCATATCTACTTTAATGCTGTCACTTTGGAGACCCGTAAGTACCGTATGTAAGAACATACTTTGAACTAATGCTGGATCATACTTGAGGCCTGATTCTGCTTCTTGGGACGCAAACAATATTTTCTGGCGCAGGTCAAGAACACGCATAAGGAAATTTTGTGGTGTCTCTTTGTTACCTTGGCATTCAGAGGTAAGTTGCTTATAAAGTTCAGTTGCACTCTTTTCTTGGAAGTGAGAGCGCAGAATTCGTCTGAGTGTAGATAGAGTCAGATTTGGCTTTCCTTCTAAATAACTCCGTAACTGTAAGCCTGGAGAGATAGCACGAATTACTGCATCCACAATCTCACACTCTGGGTAGCCTCTGCTCAGACCGTTCTCAATCTGGTGTGCCAAACTTGAAAAACTTAATTTCTCTCTTTGGCCTGGGTCACCGATTTGTCCAGAAATTTTGAAGTCTTTACGCCAAGGTGGAGTTGAGTTTTGGGCATTCTCTGAATGTTGGGGGAGTGCAGCAATTGGTGGTTGAGGCTGGACACTGCTTTGTTTTGTGCTCACTTCATCCACTTGTTGAAGTTCACTTAGTTTTTGTTTTATTGCTCTTTTTAGCTCCTCTAACTCCCTCTGTAATTTATCTTTTTCAGTAGTTTCACTCTGGGTGGTTGTCTCACTTTCAGTGACTATATTCAACTCTATAATTTGATCTCTCAATCGTAACAGTTCAGACATACCACCATCTTCTAGCTCAGTGATGTCTTCGAGATGTTGGAGGACGTGAGAGATCAGGGACATGCGAGATTTTGAAACAATCTTCTCTGGCTCTGCCACATGAAGGAATTCACAGACACTTAGAAGCTTGTCTTTGGATAGGGCATTTAGCATGGTGATAACTTCAACTTGCATTTCCTCAAGCACTGTTGTCTCCATTTTGACACTAAAGTGGACCTTTTCACTGAGTAGTGGCTCACTTGAGACTGACGGAACTTGTTTGTTTCACCTGATGATCTCTGTGGCCTCAGGTCTACGGTTCTTTTGTCTCGTTCTTGCCTTTACTGCAGGAACTCTTTCCACTTCACTGTTGACCTGGGTTGTTTTAGGGGGGGATGTACTACATCAGAAGCTGTCTGCCAGGTAAGTGACGACCGCCCTCCAAAGAGTAGATCCCAGCGGTGCCTCCAAATGTTATACCCCTGAAAAAGGGGAGAAGATTAAACACATTCACTCAACGATGTTTCTCCACTGCAAACTTTATGTGTAATCCTTTTTCAACAGTTAACAATAAACAACTTTTCAAAACAGCAACATTGGCCTTTTCTTCACTGTACAGACATTCAATAATTGTGACATGGCTGTTAACAATGTACCCTCTTTAGCTATTTTTTTCCTTTACAATCAATCATCCCAATTAGTAATTAGACAGGGGGTCATGTTATAAATATCTGGAAATCACTGCTTAGTCTTTTTAACCAGATACATAGATATAAACTAGCACAAACAATTCTAAACCACATGTAAATGCTCTCTTTTAGGAATTCTTTCATCTGGAAGTGCATAAATATCTCAAACTCACTTTGTTAATTCGATTTTCACAGTTACACTTCTCAATATATTCACATTTTTCCAGCAAATCAAACGAATAGGACTAAATAAACAAACTTAAACATTAATTACAAGCATGCATACTAAATACATAATGTTAATCGATGAACATGTGACCTCTCGCCATTGTGTGGGCCTCGTGCCATTAATACTCAAAATGGAGCTCAGAGCTTACACACCTCTAAGCTAATTACACTTTTTAAACATGTTAATCAGAACACAATCGATATCGTAATGGCATCTGCACACTCTTAAAACATCATTTACCATAAACTCATACTATATTAACAACGAACTAAAATGAATACCTGAAAAAGGGGAGAAGATTAAACACATTCACTCAACGATGTTTCTCCACTGCAAACTTTATGTGTAATGGAGAAATACCGCGAGCGCTCCCCCTAGTGTTCAACAAGGCCTGACTAATAGATTGCCCACCTTATTGTGCCAAACTAATTGATCACCTATTAACCCAAAAATATCTAGATAACACATCTGCATTCCATAAACATTCTAAACAAATTCAACATATCCTGACAATTGAACACCTTCAATATTTTACAGACTCATGAACCTTAATCTAATCACTGAAATATAATTATACATACATTTTTCACTCTGTCACACTAGCCCCCATTTTCACACAGATTTTCAACAGATCACTGGAGCTGTGCGAAGTCCCCTCATGCTTCAAACGCTCCACCATCATCCCTGTCCCAAAGAAACCCAAAATTACTGGACTTAATGACTACAGACCTGTGGCTCTAACGTCTGTGGTCATGAAATCATTTGAAAGACTGGTTTTGGCTTATCTGAAGGCCTCCACTGGACCCTTACTGGACCCCCTGCAGTTTGCCTACAGAGCAAACAGGTCTGTGGATGATGCAGTCAACATGGGATTGCACTTCACCCTGCAGCATCTGGACAGACCAGGGACTTATGTGAGGATCCTGTTTGTAGACTTCAGCTCTGCTTTTAACACCATCATCCCGGACACCCTTCAGAATAAACTGACACAGCTCTCTGTCCCTACCTCCGTCTGTCAGTGGATCAACAGCTTCCTGACAGACAGGCAGCAGCTTGTGAGGCTGGGAAAATACACATCCAGCACCCGCACCACCAGCACTGGAGCCCCTCAGGGCTGCGTTCTCTCCCCACTGCTCTTCTCCCTCTACACCAACGACTGCACCTCTAAAGACCCCTCTGTCAAGCTCCTGAAGTTTGCAGACGACACCACACTGATCGGCCTCATTCAGGACGGTGACGAGTCTGCCTACAGACAGGAGGTTAAGGAGCTGGCTGTCTGGTGCAGTCTTAACAACCTGGAGCTTAACACGCTCAAAACAGTGGAGATGAATGTAGACTTCAGGAGAACCCCCCCTGCTCTCCCCCCACTCACCATCATGAACAGCACGGTGACTGCAGTGGAGTCATTCAGGTTCCTGGGCACCACCATCTCCCAGGACCTGAAGTGGGTCATTCACATAGACTCCATTGTGAAAAAGGCCCAGCAGAGGTTGTACTTCCTTCGCCAGCTGAGGAAGTTCAACCTACCACAGGAGCTGCTGAAACAGTTCTACTCTGCCATCATTGAATCCGTCCTTTGCACATCAATAACTGTCTGGTTCAGCTCAGCTACCCAATCTGACCTCAGAAGACTACGGAGGGTAGTCCGGACTGCTGAGCGAATCGTTGGTACAACCCTCCCTACTCTCCAAGAACTGTACTTATCCAGAGTGAGCAAAAGGGCTGGCAAAATCACTCTGGACCCCTCACACCCAGCACACTCCCTCTTTGAACTGTTACCGTCTGGTCGACGCTACAGAGCTCTGAGCACCAGAACGACCAGACACAGGAACAGTTTCTTCCCCCAAGCAATCCATCTCATGAACACCTGACATTAACGTGGAACACACAACACTATTTTAAAACTATTTATTCACCACACATACATATATAATATTTTTTATTTATTTTTTTTCCATTTCAAATTTGCACGTCAGACCTGTACACACATGATTGTCTGTATTGCATAGTGTTTTTGCTTTTTTTTTTTTTTTTTTACATTGCCTATTTGTATATTTGTATATTTGTATAGTGTTCTTTTGTTGTCTGTGTCCTGTCCCGTTGCTGTCATTCTGTTGCACTGTGGAGCTTTGTCACTATAACAAATTCCTCGTATGTGTAAACATACCTGGCCAATAAAGGTCATTCTGATTCTGATTCTGATGTTCTAAAAACATAAATATCACGTTGTATGTGGTACTTTCTGGACGTTGGCTAGGCTTTTAGCATATTTACTGGATATATACTGGATATTTAACGTGCCTATAGGCAATATACAGTTTTTTTGGAAACGAATAAAAAGACTATAGAAATGTGAGTTCCATCGCCCCACGGTGCAGTTCCTGGGATACATCATCGGAAGGGAAGGTATCCAGATGGACCAGGGGAAGGTAACAGCTGCGGCAGAATGGCCGACACCCCAGACGATTATGGGACTGCAGAGATTCCTTGGATTCGCCAATTTCTACCGCCGCTTCATCAAGGGTTTTAGTCTACTCACAGCCCTGCTTACCACCCTGCTCCGCGGGAAGCCCAAGTCCCTGTCCTGGAGTTCCAACGCCCACGAAGCCCTCGACAGCCTGAAGACCACGTTCAGCACGGCACCTATTCTCCGACATCCAGACCCCCATGTACCATTCGTGGTGGAAGTAGACACCTCCACCACAGGGGCCGGGGCCGTGCTATCTCAACTGTTTGGTGAGCCTCCACGCCTCCAGCCTTGCGCATACTATTCCAAGAAACTGACCCCAGCGGAGCAAAATTATGACATCGGGAACAGGGAGCTGCTAGCCATCAAGCTTGCCCTAGAAGAGTGGCGGCATTGGCTGGAGGGAGCAAACCATGCTTTCACTGTCATCACCGATCACAAAAATCTCCAATACCTCCGGCAAGCGAAGAGGCTCAACCCCAGACAGGCCCGCTAGGCTTTGTTCTTTACCAGATTCAATTTTACCATTACATACCGACCTGGAAACCGAAACTGTAAGGCTGACGCTCTAGCCCGAGTACACTCACCCGATTCTCCCACGGAACCCGAGTCAATTCTCCCTCCAGCCCTCATTGTCAACCCCATCATCTGGAACATCGACCAGGACATCAGAGCCGCCACTCTTACGGAACCTGCTCCACTGGGAGGTCCAGAGGGGAAAACTTTCGTCCCAGTCTCCCAACGGCAATCCCTTCTAGACTCAGTGCACAATGTACCGGGCTCTGGACATCCAGACAGCCAACGGACCCTCTCGCTCCTCCAAGCTTGGTACTGGTGGCCCAGTATGTCCCGTGACACCATCAGGTACGTCCGCAGTTGCTCAGTCTGTGCCATGTCCTCGACTCCTCGTCATCTACCGGTGGGCAAGCTCGTACCTCTCCCCATTCCTTGACGACCCTGGTCACACATGGGAATAGATTTTGTGACTGACCTCCCCGAGTCTGAGGGAAAGACCTGCATCCTCATAGCAGTGGACCGCTTCTCAAAGGCGTGCAAACTGATGCCCCTCCGAGGATTGCCCACAGCCCTAGAGACTGCCGAACACCTATTTCAGCAGGTATTCCGGAACTTCGGGGTGCCTGAAAACATTATGTCTGATCGCGGTCCACAGTTCATCTCCCATGTGTGGAAAGCCTTCTTCCGCCTGCTAGGAGTCATGGTGAGCTTGTCCTCCGGTTACCATCCCCAGACAAACGGCCAGACTGAGCGGAAGATACAAGAACTCAGACGGTACCTCCGGGCATACTGCCAGGAGGATCAGTACAGCTGGAGCCGTTTCCTCCCGTGGGCCGAGTATGCACAGAATTCCCTCCGCCAGAACACCACAGGCCTGACCCCGTTCCAGTGCATACTCGGCTACCAACCCCCACTCTTCCCATGGACGGGAGAGCCATCGGAGGTTCCAGCTGTAGACCACTGGTTCCGAGCGAGCGAGAGAGTGTGGGACTCAGCTCACATCCACCTCCAGCGGGCAGTGCGGAGACACAAGGACTTTGCGGATGCCCGACGCGCTCCAACTCCCCTCTACCACCCTGGAGACCGGGTGTGGTTATCCACCCAAGACCTGCGACTCTGCCTGCCCTGCAAGAAGCTGAGTCCCCGCTACATTGGTCCGTTCAAGATCCAGATGCTGATCAATGAGGTTACCTACCAGCTCCAACTACCCCCCAGGTATCGAATCCATCCCACGTTCCACGATTCCCAACTAAAATCATGCTCTTCTCTTACCCCAGATCAGCACGAGCCGGACGAGCCTCCTCCTCCAGAAATTCTGGATCAGCCGTCAGTCTACCAGGTCCGCAACATCATGGACTCGCGGCGACGGGGTGGCCGGCTGGAGAACCTCGTGGACTGGGAGGGATACGGACCAGAGGAGCAGTCCTGGGTGGCCTGGGACGATATTCTAGACCCCATGTTGTTACAGGAGTTCCACCGCATCCATCCCAATCGTCCCGCACCCAGAGGCCGGGGTCGCCCCCGTCGCCGTGTAAGGGCGTCAGTTGCCGCCCCTGGAGGATGTGGTAGTGTCAGAGAGTCACAATCTCAGTCACTGCTGCCAACAACAATCACCAGATCACAGTCACCTGAGTTCTAATCACCCGCACCTGCAACCCTTCATCAGCACTCCCCATAAGTACCACACGCTCTCTGACACTCATCGTCTGGTCTACGGTTCACTACCCTGAACAGTACCTGACTCCTTTCTATCTTACCTGCGATTAACCTACCTTATTGTCTCCTAGTACCCCTCCAGCGATCTTCCAGCGTGTGTCCTGTTCTCCTGTGCTTCCCTGCTCCACGATTCCTGTGAAAGAGACTCTGATCAGTTTTCTGCCGTGTCACAAAGGATTGGATTTTTTCACCTCACGCAATTCCACCTGTCAATAAACCCTCTGTTTTGCTACTTACCTGTTTCTCCGTGCTCTGTTTGTGACAGTAATCTGCACGTTGGAAAGAAACTTTTTTTTTTTTAAACTCCTCATATGAATGTCTGCATGTATAATTAGAGAGTTTGCAAGCTTGTTTAGCACCCGTGGTATGAAAATGACCTGAGATGCTGCCGGAGTAAGCGAGGCTTGAGAGAGTTGTGAGTGAGGGCGCGGGCACAGCCAATTCAGCACCACAGCCATGGACAGCACCTGGTAATGTTGCACGTAATAAAGCAACCTCCTAAGGTTCGGGGAACAGGTACACCTTTAGTTAAGGCATACATTTACCCCCAGTTTCACAGACAAGGCTTAAGCTAGTCCCAGACTAAAATGTTTGAGCTGTCTCAACTGAATATATCTTGCTCTGACATACCTTTAAATATATCAGTGTCATTGTTCTGTGTCAAGATGCACACCTTTATGTTTTCTTCTAAGGCATTTTTGTAAAAGTTGCTTAAATATCTTAATTTAACTAAGGTCTAGTCCTGGCTTAAGGTAAGCCCCGTTTGTGAAACCGGGCCATAGAGTCTTCGTAGCGCACAAAGAGACAGCGTTATCGGGAAACGGAGCCCAGAACAAAGTAGTTTACAGAATGAAAAAAAAGAAAAAATGTATATATATATATATATATATATATATATATATATACATATATATATATATATATATATATATATATATGCAAACAAAAGCCACGAAGAAGTCTGCTTTTTTTATTATTGTAGTTAAACTTTCAGTCATGCTAACAACATTCATAAGAGCACTAGACAAATATATCATCTATATAACAATGGTTATTTATGAAAACTATAACAGTATTGTTGCATGAATATTAAACGCCTAATAAAAGTATACACCCCTTATATAATTTAACAATGCTCATTCCTCCAAAAACAGACAAAACATATTTCACAAACATCTACGTCTGTCTCTTTTAAAGTGCTTAGATGTAAGTTGTATGTTATTATAGCACAATTCCTAACCACACCTCAGACCTCACTAATTTTCAAACCCTGGCAACGGCCATGTGCTGCATGTTTTGTCTTGCCAGTTTACACATTCAGTTTATTTTTAAACCATTTTGCTGCAAGAAGAGGCGAAAGAGAAAGAGAACTCAATTTGGTATATGCTAAAATGTTTAAGCCCGTGTTTGATAACGTTCACACCTTAAATCAGTTGGCAAAAGGTTTTTTTTTTTCATAATGTTTGAGGAGAGCACTGTAAAGCCTGAAATGTTGCAAAGGAAAGGTTGTTCCCTTATAGAGATTTCTGCATATAAATATCATGTCAAATAGAAACATAAAATCATGCTATTGGTAACGTACTTTCATAAGATAGGGTAGGATTTTTTCGCCTCCTGTTTGTGCAAATACGAAATAATCTACGCAATTACTAGTGAATGAAACCCATTGTCTAAATGGTCGGGAACCTTTTCAACTGGCAGAGCCAAAAAGCCCCCTTTTTTCCTTAATGCTTTGGCTCAAATAATCACTTTTCACATGCAAGTGGTAAATTCAGTGTTAATATCACAACAGGTCAAAGTCCTTACTGTAATATCTTTTCACTCACATCTCTTGTCCTTGTTTAATACATTTGTCTATTATTTAATTCATCTGATCTTAAAGATTAATCCCTATATTCTAAAATATATAGATTGCTAGAGACTACCATTCAAAAGTGGTCATGCTGAAAGACCATGCTGTTTTGTTGATTAAATCAAATCATCTCTTTGCATACAGTGCATCCAGAAAGATTTCCCAGCGCTTCACATTTTCCACATTTTGTTGTCACAGCCTCATTCCAAAATTGATTAAATTCATTGTTTTCTTCTAGTGATGCCAGTGGGCTAAAAGGGGTGGCATCTGCCACCTTAAATTCACAGTTCGTACATTCATGTACTGCCGACATTCAAATCTTGACATGAGCATGAAATTTGAGATTGTGCTACAGACAAGTGGGCATCAGTTATGAATTATAAATGTTTTACTTAAGTAATCACTGAAAGAGTTTGCCTATATGGCTTGCAAGCAAAAAGGTTCCAGATCTGGCCTAACATTATGAAAATAGAAGTAAGAAAGAAAAAGAATATTACCTCATCATCATCTTCTGCTCTGGGTACATCAATCTTAAAATAAGAGCACATAAGACAATGTTTAGTTGTGCATAGACTTTATATACATATTGCATGCAAATAATTACCCTTAGGTTTTTTGGTCCTCCACGTTTATGCGGGGCATGTTTTAAACACTCTGCCACTTCTCCCTCTATCTCTGGCATCTTAGCAGCCTTAAATGTTTGAAGGCATGCTTCTGAAAATAACATTGACAGATATATGCATGAAAAATTAAAAATAGGAAATATTGTAAAAATGGAATCTAAATAGGCCTACTTTTCTGACTCAAAAACTGTTTCTGTGCATGTAAAAATCTGTCAAGGCAGCCAATATATAATCATACCTAATGTTATACTTAGGAAAATTACAGTTAAGGGACTTTATGCAACACTTAATGGGCTTTAAGGGATACTTAAGAGAATTCTAAGGGTTTATGACCTTTCACCTAAAGAAACCCTTAAGTGTAATTTAAGGTATATTTTATGCAACTTAAGGGAAAATTACACTTAAGGTGCTTTATGCAACCGGGCCCAGGGCTGCGTTTCCCGAAACCTTCTTAACGCTACGTCGTTCTTAAGTTGTACCTTAACCTTATCGTTAATACGTGTTTCCCGAAACGTTCTTACTTAAGTATAACTGTAAGTCATACTTTCGTAAGGTTGAAGTGAAGGATGTACAGGTGTATCTAAAAAAAAATAGAAATCACGCCCCCTACTGGCACGTAGCATACGCAGCTCAATTATGTGCGGACATGTAGACTCGACAGCAACCTGATCTTACAAATCAGGTTGGCTGGACTGTTTATTCAACTTGTATATGTTTCTTTTCCCAGTGCATAAATGATTACAGGTGAGTTCTCATATATTTTGCCTTTGTAATTAATATTATTGTTCTGAATGCCAATATTTGACCATAAATTGAATGCATTTTAACTGCGTCAGAAAGTGAAACTGAGCATGAAACCGAAACGTCGGACTTTGAGCATGAAAATAAAGGTGGGTTCACGCCATATCGTAATAACCGTAATTACGAGATACCAACTTGTAAAAGGCGTTCGCGTCCTCGTAGAACTCGTAATTTCAATTTGTGAACTGGGAGCTTTCTGAAAGCTATGGCTTGTACCCTGCTTGTACCACGTGACCGCTGCACCTAACGCGTAACCAGAGAAAAATGCCGGCGCTTTCAAAGAAAGCTATATTACTGCTCTAAAAAAAGAGGAAAATAGATGCATGTATATAGATACTATAATGTACTATAAAAAACATACCGTGTTCGTACTGTTATTTTGTTGTTGTTATCAACATTCTTTCGCAGGCTCATTTTGTTGACTGTCACTATAGACCCTTTTAGACGTCACAATTACGTCACAGCGCTAGCTGGAGGCAAAAAAAAGCGGAAACTGGAGGTGGCCAATTTAAACCAGCGCAGATTCAGCTACACAAGGAGCTTAAAATATCATCTTGTTGTGATGTTGGGTGCCCGAATCGATGTTGTAGAGGCTCCAATTTGAAATTTAAAGGCATACTTGCTGCCACTGCCAGACAAAAAACCGACGACAGCTGTGGATAAACAAGATAATACGAGCGGACTGGACAGAAACCATCGTCAAAAATGCTCGCATTTGCAGCGCACACTTCTTATCAGAAAAGGTTAAATAAAGTATTGTCTTTTATAGTTGTGTGCCCGTCTAAAGATTTCTTATGCTTGTGTCTGAGTATCAGTCATATCCTGATCATCCAGACAGATTTGATGATGATCCTCAGGTTCTGTGTTCAGAGAGTCTGACTGGACGCTGTTGGTGAGCGTGATTTCACCAAGTACAACATGTTCCTGGATCAACATCCTTGTTGATCCTGGAACGTCATTCCAATCAACCAATCAGAATTGAGGGATAACTTTTCAGGAAATATCTGTTTTAGGCTTATGATCAGGGTTAGGTGCTTCTACACCCTTGTTAATCAGCTATCATGTCACACTGATTTTAATTATGGGTAGGGTTAGGTTTAGGGGTAGGGATTGGGTTAAATCTATATTTTTGGACTGTAATGTTGATCCAGGATCAACAACAGATGTTGATCCAGGAACATGTCTTACTTGGCAAAATCACGGCGACCGGACGCTGTTACTGGGAGACTGAATGGAGCGGAGGAGATGTTCATATATCAGTGTCTTATAAAGAAATCAAGAGGAAAGGAGTGAGCTGGAGTGATGGCTGTGTGTTTGGATATAATGATCACTCCTGGAGTCTGATATGCTCTGATCACGGATTCATTGCTTGTGAACAATAATAAGAGAACTGATACAGTGGTGTGAAAAAGTGTTGGCCCCCTTCCTGATTTTTTTTTTTTTTTGCGTGTTTGCCACACTTTAATGTTTCAGATCATCAAACTAATTTAAATATTAATCAAAGATAACACAAGTAAACACAAGATGCAGTTTTTAAATGAAGGTTTTTTTTATGAAGGGAAAACAAAATCCAAACCCACATGGCCCTGTGTGAAAAAGTGTTTGCCCCCCACCCCCTTTTAAAACATAACTGTGGTTTATCACATCTGAGTTCAGTTTCTCTAGCCACATCCAGGCCTGATTATTGCCACACCTGTTCGCAATTAAGAAATCACTTAAATAGGACCTGGCTGACAAAGTGAAGTAGACCAAAAGATCCTCAAAAGCTACACATCATGTTGAGATCCAAAGAAATTCAGGAACAAATGAGAAAGAAAGTAATTGAGATCTATCAGTTTGGAAAAGGTTATAAAGCCATTTCTAAACCTTTGGGACTCCAGCGAACCACAGTGAGAGCCATTATCCACAAATGGCGAAAACATGGAACAGTGGTGAACCTTCCCAGGAGTGGCCGACCGACCAAAATTACCCCAAGAGCGCAGCGACGACTCATCCAAGAGGTCACAAAAGACCCCACAACAACATCTAAAGAACTGCAGGCCTCACTTGCCTCAGTTAAGGTCAGTGTTCATGACTCCACCATAAGAAAGAGACTGGGCAAAAATGGCCTGCATGGCAGAGTTCCAAGACCAAAACCGCTGCGGAGCAAAAAGAACATAAAAGCTCATCTCAGTTTTGCCAGAAAACATCTTGATGATCCCCAAGACTTTTGGGAAAATACTCTGTGGACTGACGAGACAAAAGTTTAACTTTTTGGAAGGTGTGTGTCCCATTACATCTGGCGTAAAAGTAACACAGCCTTTCAGAAAAAGAACATCATACCAACAGTAAAATATGGTGGTGGTAGTGTGATGGTCTGGGGCTGTTTTGCTGCTTCAGGACCTGGAAGACTTGCTGTGATAAATGGAACCATGAATTCTGCTGTCTACCAAAAAATCCTGAAGGACAATGTCCGGCCATCTGTTCGTGACCTCAAGCTGAAGTGAACTTGGGTTCTGCAGCAGGACAATGATCCAAAACACACCAGCAAATCCACCTCTGAATGGCTGAAGAAAAACAAAATTAAGACTTTGGAGTGGCCTAGTCAAAGTCCTGACCTGAATTCTATTGAGATGCTGTGGCATGACCTTAAAAAGGCGGTTCATGCTTGAAAACCCTCCAATGTGGCTGAATTAAAACAATTCTGCCAAGATGAGTGGGCCAAAATTCCTCCACAGCACTGTAACAGACTCATTGCAAGTTATCGCAAACACTTGATGGCAGTTGTTGCTGCTAAGGGTGGGCCAACCAGTTATTAGGTTTAGGGGCAAGCACTTTTTCACACAGGGCCATGTGGGTTTGGATTTTGTTTTCCCTTCATAATAAAAAACTTCATTCAAAAACTGCATGTTGTGCTTACTTGTGTTATCTTTGATTAATATTTAAATTTGATTGATGATCTGAAACATTAAAGTGTGGCAAACATGCAAAAAAATAAGGAAGGGGGCCAACACTTTTTCACACCACTGTATATCAGCTGCTCCAGGTTGCTGTAAGAGAGTAGCAGTGTTTCTGGACGAGTCGGACTCTCTCCTTCTACAGCATCTCTGACACACACACACTCACACACTTACACACATTCACACACACATTCACTCAACCTCTACATGCTGGGTTTAGACTTTATTCAAACTCTTCAGTGTCTCTGTGTCACATTAAACACACACACACACACACACACACACTAGTACACACACACACACTAGTGCACACAGTGTGAGTGTAATAATGTGAAAGTGTGTGTGTTTTAATCTGAACTCAGAGAATCTCAGGAATCTTCAGGAAGTTGAATATCATCAGTTTTCTGTTTCAGATCATCAGCATGAAGATGTTTCTCAGTCAAATACTAGTGTTTGTGTGAAATCATATGTCATATTTACACTGTTCATAATATTAAAAGAGTGTTTATGCAAATGGGCTTTAGTTTGTATTTGAATATGTTTTGATTTCTGAAGCACAAACATTCTTATTCCTCTGAGCCTCTTCATATTTGAGTCACACTTACCTTGGCATTCAAAAGTGACACTTCTTTTCTGGAGAAATCAATATAATATATTTTTATTCAATAATATTTTTGATTATTATTTAGAACTTTGAGGATATTTTATGATACTATGCAATATTTCTAAAATTTTTATGAACTATTTCTTTCCATTTAAAATTCCATTTTTGGCTCACACTTGGTTCTTAAAATGTAAGTGTTTTTTTGTTTGTTTGTTTGTTTTTTCAGGAAAATCAATATAATAAAGTTTTGTTCAATAATATTTTTTGATTATTATTTAGAATTTTGAGGATATTTTATTCAAATCTATGCAATATTTCTAACATTTTTATGAGCTATTTTTCCACTTAAAATTAATTAAACTGAGAATTTTGATTTTTGGGTCACACTTGGTTCTTAAAATGTATGTGTTTTTTTGTTTTTTTTGTTTTTTTATCTTAAGGAAACTCAATATAATATATTGTCATTTAATAATAGTTTTTGATTATTATTTAGAATTTTGAGGAGATTTTATGATACTATGCAATATTTCTAGCATTTTTATGAACTATTTCTTCCCATTTAAAATTAATTAAACTGAGAATTTAGATTTTTGGGTCACACTTGGTTCTTAAAATGTAAGTGTTTTTTTTTCTTCAGGAAAATCAATATAATAAAGCAATAAGCCCCAAGAAGCCGTGGTTTACAGTGAATTTATAACAGCTAAGGGGCGTTGTTAGGTACGACACGAAACAGACTTTATAAAACGGTTATTCCATATACTTAGTAAGTTTTCACAAAATAAAACCGACCAAATAAGTGTAATGATATTAATAAAAACATTATTCTTCCACCAAACGATGTAGTTCCTTAGAAACAGTTGTGGTTGGAACAAAGTGGTTGCCGAGCAACACAAAGTAAACAAAGGTGTATGTTCCTAATTCCAAGATGGCGCCGAGGATGGCAGCCGTGTTGCGAGCTCCGAGTAAACTCTGCAGGTTTTCGTATGTTTTTTTTTTTTTTTTGTTTTACGTGTTAGATGTTGTTAGTATAACTGTCTACGATAGAGACATGCTTTTAAACATCGGTTCTTCCGTCGCGCAACGCAAACCGGACTTTGAGTTCCTGAATGCCGGTGGATTGTTTACAGACACCGCATCAGAGCCCTTTGTCTGGAACGCACGACCACGACGAAAGAAACGTAGCCGGAAAAGAGGGAAGAGAGCTGGCGTTCTCGTCAGACTGAGACGCCGTGCCTTTCGACCTCCTCTCCCAACCATTTTGCTGGCTAACGTTCAGTCACTGGATAACAAACTCTGTGAACTGCGTGCGCGCATCTCATACCAACGAGAAACAAGGGACTGCTGCGTTATTTGCCTCACAGAAACCTGGATGTCTGCAATGGTTCCAGACTCAGCCATCGAGCTCACGGGCTTCTCCGTGCACCGCTCGGACAGAACGAAAGAGCTCACAGGGAAAAGCAGAGGTGGGGGCGTTTGTTTCTATATCAACAACTCGTGGTGTGATGAAAGGAACCTACACTCTATTAAATCCTTCTGCTCCCCTGATCTGGAATTTCATATGCTTCTGTGTCGACCATTCTGGCTACCGAGGGAATTTACAGCGATCATAATCACGGCTGTTTACATTCCCCCTCAAGCCAACACAGACCAGGCACTCAGGGAACTGTATGGGAATATAAGTGATCAGGAAACCGCGCACCCAGATGCAGCGTTTGTTATTACGGGGGACTTTAATAAAGTCAACTTCAGAACAATAGCTCCAAAATACTTTCAACACATCACCATCAACACGCATGGTGATCGTGTACTGGACCATTGCTACTCCCCCTTCCGGGACGATTACAAATCCCTCCCCCGCCCACCTTTTGGCAAATCGGATCACTCCTCCGTTCTGCTTCTGCCTGCTTATAGGCAGAAACTGAAACGTGAAGCACCCGCCCTCAGGACAATTCAATGCTGGTCGGACCAATCGGACGCTATACTACAGGACTGTTTTGATCACGTGGACTGGGACATGTTCCGGGCAGCGTCTGATGACGACATAGAGGCGTATTCAGATACGGTCATGTGTTTCATCAGGAAGTGTATAGAGGATGTAATTCCGACCAAAACAATACGCATCTACCCCAACCAAAAACCGTGGATTAACAGCGATGTTCGATCAGCCTTGACAGCGCGGACATCTGCCTTTAAATCCGGAAACACTGACGATCGGAAACAAGCCAGTTACGATCTCAGGAGATCCATCAAAGCAGCCAAACGACAATATAAAAACAAAGTTGAAGAACAATTCAACAACAACAACCCAAGAAGCATGTGGCAGGGCATCAACAACATCACAGGTTTTAAAGGGAATAAACCAGCTACTGTGAACATTGCCGCCTCTCTACCGGATGAGCTGAATACTTTTTATGCTCGTTTCGAGGCTCATAACACCGCCCACACAGAGTGCGCTCCCACGGCTGCTGCAGAAGAGGTGAGTCCACTCTCCCTTCCTGTCGCGGATGTAACTCCATCCTTCAAACGGGTGAACATCCGCAAAGCTGTGGGCCCGGATGGCATCCCAGGTCGTGTGCTCAAAGCATGCGCTTACCAACTAGCCGGGGTTTTTACAGACATCTTCAATCTGTCCCTCTCTCTGTCTGTGGTTCCCTCATGCTTCAAAAAATCCACCATTGTGCCCATACCTAAGAAAAATAAAATCACATGCTTGAAGGACTGGAGGCCCGTTGCTCTGACACCCATCTTCAGCAAGTGTTTTGAGAAGCTCATAAGAGACCACATTTGCTCTGTGCTGCCTGCCTCACTGGACCCACTACAATTTGCATACCGTGAAAACCGTTCCACTGACGACGATATTGCCTTCACCCTGCACACTGCTCTCTCCCACCTGGAAAATAAGAACACCTATGTGAGGATGCTGTTCGTGGATTATAGTTCAGCATTTAACACCATAGTGCCTGCCACACTGGTTGAGAAGCTCCAGACTCTGGGACTGAACAGATCTCTGTGCAGCTGGATCCTGGACTTCCTGACAGGCAGAAGTCAGGTGGTCAGAATGGGCAACAACACCTCATCTCCCCTGATCCTCAACACTGGTGCCCCGCAGGGCTGCGTCCTCAGCCCACTCCTGTACTCCCTGTACACACACGACTGTACAGCTAAAGCAAAGAACCAAATTCATGGTTGTGCGGTATATGGGAGTGCTCGCATTTCCTGCTAGCAATTAGTTCAGTAATAGTACAGTAGCCTAGCTTAGCTCCGGTCAGCCCCACGTTCTATAGAATGACAGCCAGTTGTTACAGTGGTGTCAGAAGTGGGATTTGGGCTGTTTAGTAGTGATGGGAAGTTCGGATCATTTTACTGACTCGGACCTTTTAGTCTCGTTCAGCAAAATGAACGAATCTTTTTTTCGAGTCATTTCATTCATTTGAGCAAAATATAATTAAAATGTAACGTGCTACTTACCTAACACATCTACTACTTGTGCAAACTTTGAACACACTAAAAACAATACAAAACTATATTGGTATAAGAAACAGAAAAAAATTATCATTGTTTACCTGGGTCTTTAGTCTATGATTAGCTCACCTCACTTCTTATCTTCGGGTTTGAGTCGCTCGTTCATCACGTGACAGCCTCATAAGCTAAACCTATACAGTTAGAGCCGGAAAGAGAATTGATTAGTTCATCTCGAGTCTTTCGAGTCGTTCGTTCTTTTGTTACGTGACGTGACAGCATTGGATAGAGAAATTAGTTCATTTACAACCTTCCTTACAAACGGCTGCATAGTTATTATTATTATTATTATTTACTCACAGTTACGTGATGCGTTTCTGGTTTCAAATTGTAGCTTTTTATTTCTTACAGTTTATAAATGTGTGAATTTCTGTCATGATGGTTCTTTTCATAACACTGAATGTGGTAACAAAGGTAATAAACTAAAGAGTTGGTTATTATTATCATTATTAAGTCTTTTTCCCTCAGACTGCATAGGTTTAGCTTATGGGGCTGTCACGTGATGAACGAACGACTCAAACCCGAAGACTCGGGAGGTGAACTAATCAATTCTCTTTCCGGCTCATACTGCATAGATTACGCGTATGGGGCTATTACGTGATGAACGAACGACTCGAAAAACCCGAAGACTCGAAACAGGTGAACTAATTCAGTGCAGAACCTATAGGATGTTGCGCATGCGTGACTGAACGAATCACTCCCCGAGACGACTCGTTCTTCCCGAGTCACATTAAGGATTCGTTCAAAATGAACGAATCGTTCAAGACCGACCCATCACTACTGTTTAGAAGACGCCGATATGGAGCAAAGTATAGGCGAATTACAGCGTGCCATCCGAGAGAACAGCATCATGTTAGAGCGCCTGACAAGTGAGACAACGTGGAGGAGCAGTGTGGGCGCATTCGCCGCTGACATCCGGGTCTACGCCCAGAGGGGCTACCCTACCTTCCCGGCCGCAGCGAGGGAAGAGCTGAGCCTCCATGCGGGGGCCTTACACCTGAGCGGCTCCACCATCATGTCCGCCTGTTGTCACCCCGAGATCTGAGTGAGGCGCTGAGAGAGGCTGAGCGAGCCGAGGAGGTGCTACAGGCTGGACTGATGACAGGTCAGTCTCCGCTCCAGCGCTAGCTAACGAGAGCAGCCGAACGAGAGGTGGACGGGGTCCAGCCTGAGGAGGAGGAGGTCAGCCAGGTCCAACCAGCGGTGACCCCCCGACGGAGGTCCAGACTAGACAGCTACGGAGAACCGGGGCACTTCGCCAGGGACTGCCCTGCCCCGAGCCCCCGGCCCCGGGCAATGTCACCCCCGGGAAACGACCTCGGAGTGAGGCAGTGAGGGGACCCTCACCCCGTTCTTCGGCACCCCTCCACAATGACTGCCCTACTCTGGGGCGCTGCGGGCTTGCCAGAGGTCTGTACCTGGACTGTGTGGTTGACGGGCAGCCCTGCAGCGCCCTGGTGGATACGGGGTCCACCATTTGCTTGCTACGAAAATGACTGTTGTCAGGAACGGCCGGTCCTCTTCCAGAGGACTGGACCCCCACCAATACTGAACTGCTCACCGTCACGGGTGAAAGGACAGTAATGCCTGGGAAGAAGCTGTTGTCTGTGGTGGTGGGGACGCGCCAGACGCACCACGAGTTCTGGCTCGCCGACATCAGAGATGAGTGCATTGTTGGCCTGGACTTGTTGGCCCGCTGGGGAGCACGTGTCGACGTGCCAGGGGCCGCCCTCTGCCTCGATAACGAGACCGTGCCGCTCCGGTTGGGCCGGAGCCGCCATGGAGAGGCTGCCACCCCACAGCCGCCGCCCAGACATCAGTGCTCGCCGGCTCCAGCCCCCAGCCACCGCACAAGAGCTGCAGAGACTCAGGGGGAGCCCTGGGGGAGTATTGTAGCTCAGACCAGCACATCCCAGCCATTACCACCACACACTCCATCCCCCCCCCCATCTGAGCACGCCGCAACAGGAGCAGCTGCAACACCTATTGAGAGACTTTGTGGACATTTTTGCAGCCCGAGAGGAGGACTGTACCAGGACAGCTCTGGTGCAGCATCACATTGACACTGGCCCCGCTGTCCCCATTCGCTTGCGCCCCCACCGACTGCCTCTGGCCAAGCACCAGGCTGCCGAAGAAATGATCCGAGATATGGCAGCTAACAGCATTATTGAGCCCTTGGACAGTCCCTGGGCCGCACCCATGGTCATGGTGCGGAAGAAAATGGGGGGAGTGGCGCCCCTGCGTGGACTTTCGACAACTAAATGCGGTCACCCGCAAGGACTCATACCCGCTGCCGCGCATTGATGATGCATTGGATTATGTAGCTGGATCCTGTTGGTTCAGCTCTTTGGACTTGCGCAGCGGGTATTGGCAAGTAGAGCTGGCGTCAGAGGCCCGGCCCAAAACTGCGTTTACCATAGGGCAAGGACTGTGGCAGTTTAGGGTGATGCCCTTTGGACTGTGTAACGCCCCAGCCTCCTTTGAAAGGCTGATGGAGCGTGTCCTTAAAGAAATTCCCCGCACTCGCTGTGTGGTCTACTTGGACAATCTGTTGGTCCATGCCAGAGACTTTGACCAGGCTGTCCACAACTTACGGGAGGTCCTGACAGCCATCCATAGTGCCGGGTTGTGGTTGAACCCGGCCAAGTTTAACCTGCTCACCCGCCAGATGCAGTTCCTGGGGCACGTGGTTAGCGAGAGCGGGGTGGCCACCGACCCAACAAAGGTGGCCGCGGTGAGGGATTGGCCCCCACCAACCAACATCTCTGAGCTACGGAGCTTCCTGGGCCTGGCCTCCTATTATAGGAGGTTCGTCAGAGACTTTGCAACCATCGCCAGCCCCTTACATCAGCTGACAAACAAGGGCCGGCGGTTTGGGTGGTCTGAGGACTGTGCGGCGGCCTTCAGGCAGCTAAAAGCCGCTCTCATCGATGCTCCTGTCCTGGCCTACCCTGATCCCAACCAACCTTTCCTTGTGGACACTGACGCTAGTAACGTGGGGGTCGGGGCTGTACTCAGCCAGAGGGGGGAGGCTGGGGAGCGAGTGGTGGCCTACTATAGCTGCAGCTTCAGTCGCCCAGAAAGAAATTACTGCGTCACCCGGCGGGAGTTGCTAGCGGTGGTCCTGGCAGTCTGTCATTTCAGGCCCTACCTCCTGGGCACCAGGTTCACACTGAGGACCGACCACGCTAGCCTCACCTGGATGCTGAACTTCCGCCAGCCAGAGGGTCAGGTGGCAAGGTGGCTGGAGATCCTCCAAGAGTATGCTACTGAAGCTATGCTACAGGCGTCTCTTGATGACGTCGACTGGGACATGTTCCGGGCGAGTTCAGCTGACGTCAGCGAGTTCACAGATGTAGCATTAAGCTTTGTCAACATGCTAACCGACCAAGCCACAGAAATGGTAACAATAAGGACATTCTCTAATCAGAAACCGTGGGTGGACAGATCAATCCGTGCTGCGGTTAACCAACGCACTGCCGCATACAACGCCGGTCTTTTGTCAGGAAACATGAGAGAGTACAAAGCATCCTGCTATGCTCTCCGACGGGCAGTTAGAGCTGCTAAACTCCGATACAGGGAAAGAATTGAGTCACATTTTCAGCTCAATGACTCCCGACGCATGTGGCAGGGACTGAAGACCATCTGTTCCTCTGGAAATAACTCCTCCGCCGAGGTGAGTACAGATCCATTGTTGGCCGAAGAGTTAAACACCTTCTATGGCCGCTTTGAATGTAATGGCGGCGCGACTCTGCAGATCAGCGCGTCAGGAAGCAGCAGACAGAGCAGCGATGACGATCATGCTATCACCGTGTCGGAGGACGAGGTTCGGAGGGAACTAAGGAGAGTGAACGTCAGGAAAGCCGCTGGACCTGATGGGATTACTGGCCGCGTTCTGAGGACTTGCGCCGATCAGCTTGCTGGTTTGTTTACTTCCATCTTTAATGAGTCCCTTGCTACCTCTGTGATTCCCACCTCATTTAAGAAATCTGTCATCATCCCTGTGCCTAAGAACAGTAAACCCTCTTGCCTGAATGACTATCATCCAGTTGCCCTCACATCAACTGTCATGAAGGTTTTTGAGAGACTTTTAAAGAAACACATATGCTCCTCCATCCCTGCTACTTTGGACCCTCTTCAGTTTGCCTATCGCCCAAATAGGTCTACTGATGATGCCATCTCTCAGGTACTGCACTCTTCCCTCACACATATTGACAGAAAAAATGGCAACTATGTCAGACTGCTATTCATTGACTATAGCTCAGCTTTCAACACTATAGTCCCCACCAAGCTAGCTGTCAAACTCTCAGACCTCGGCCTAAACATTTCACTCTGTGACTGGATTCAAGACTTCCTCACCGGCAGACCACAAGTGGTGAAAATGGTCCAGTTCACCTCCAACTCCATCACCCTGAACATAGGAGCCCCGCAGGGCTGTGTCCTGAGTCCCCTGCTCTACTCTCTCTACACACACGACTGTGTGTCCTCTCACAGCTCCACATCTATTATCAAATTCGCTGATGATACTGTGGTTCTGGGCCTCATTTCCAACAATGATGAGACCGCATACTTGGGTGAGGTAGAGAGACTTACATCATGGTGCCAGGACAGCTGTCTCTCTCTGAACGTGAGCAAAACTAAAGAGCTGATTGTATACTTCAGGAAGAGACAGCAGCGGCCCTACACTCCTCTTATGATCAGCGGGACCCCTGTGGAGAGGGTGAGCAGCTTCAAGTACCTCGGTGTAAACATCTCCGAGGACCTGACTTGGACTGCACACATTCAAACACAGGTCAAGAAAGCCAGGCAAAGACTGTACCATCTGCGACAGCTGAGGAAATTCAGGGTCTCACCAGCAATCCTGAAAACTTTCTATTCAGGGGCCATAGAAAGTGTAATGACTCAGTGCATCTCAGTGTGGTACAGTAACGCCACAAAACAGGATTGCAAAGCTCTGCAGAGAGTCATGCGCTTAGCTGAGCGCATCTCAGGGTCTGCCCTCCCCTCTCTGCAGGACATCTACTTCAAACGCTGCAAAAGCAGAGCTGCAAAAATAATCAAGGACTCAAATCACCCCAGTAACCGTCTTTTCATCTCACTGCCATCTGGCAAGCGCTTCAGGAGCATGATGGCAAAAACTGAGAGACTGAGGAGGAGCTACATCCCTCAGGCCATCAGGCTCCTAAACTCAGTCTCATAACATCCACAGCACTCAATTTAATAAACTGTAAAATACATTCATTATTATTCTCCATCATCCGCATTGCTGCTATGGGTACATACCCGGTACAACCTGTTTGCACATTCCTATTGCACATCCCTGTATATATTAATATTTATTAAATCCACAGTAGACAGTATTGCACATTTTATTTCATTGCACATTTTACTCCTTATTTTCTTTTATTATTTTCTTTTTTTTTTTTATCTTATTCTTACCTATATTTATATATATTCTCTTGTGTTATGTTTCATTTTTTATTTTATTTTTTTGCACTGTCCATTGAGCGGACCTGTCCTGACCCTCATTTCACTACTGATTATACCCTGTATGATTGTGTATGTGACAAATAATAAAGAACCTTGAGTATGACTTTGAGGTTCAGCACCGACCAGGGCGACAGCATGCCAATGCTGACACCCTCTCCAGATGCCCATACCTCGCTGATGAGTGTCGGCACTGCGGTCGTCAGGAAGAAAGAGGTCTGGGGCCATCGTCGGCGGCAGTAGGGCCGGGTGACAGTGGTGGAGATGGGGAACGTTCACCACCGAGCAGCTGAGGCAACAGCAGGTGAATGACCGAGTGCTGGTGAAGGTGAGGGGCTCGCTGGAGGCCCGAACATGTCCAGACTGGCCAGCCGTGTCTCCCAGGGTCCCGAGATCAAGTCGCTTCATTCTCAGTGGGGCAGCCTGGAGCTCCACGATGGTGTGATCTACAGGCGTGGCAGGCACCTGGGGGGGGGGGGGGAATCGACCGTCTGCAACTCCTGGTTCCCCACACTCTGCGGCCATTGGTCCTCCGTTGGGTTCATGGGGCAGCTGGAGCCGGCCATTTCGGGAACTCCAAGACAGTGCGGCGGCTGCGGCAACGGTTCTACTGGCCGGGGTGTCGGCAGGATGCAGAGCTGCACGTTCACTACTGCGATGTCTGCACAGCACAGAAAGGACCCAGCCGACGCTCTCACGCGCCGTTGCAGCAGTACCTAGTCGGGGCGCCCATGGAGAGGATCGGGGTGGACATCTTGGGTCCGTTCCCCATCACAGAGGCCGGCAACCGATTTGTCCTGGTCGCTATGGACTACTTTACAAAGTGGCCAGAGGCATATGCGGTGCCGGATCAGAGTGCTTCCACATCGGCGCAGCGACTAATGGATGAGATGTTCGCCCGGTTCGGGGTGCCGGACGAACTTCATAGTGACCAGGGGCGGAACTTTGAGAGCCGATTGTTCAGTGAGGTGTGCCAGCGGTTGGGGGTGAAGAAGACAAGAACCACTCCCCTCCATCCTCAAAGCGATGGACTGGTTGAGCGGTTCAACCGCACACTGGCAACCCAACTTGCCATCTTGACCAGTCAGCATCAGAGAGACTGGGACCAGCATCTGCCCCTGGTCCTGTGGGCATATAGGACAGCAGTGCAAGAGTCGAGTCAGTGCACACCGGCGGCGCTGATGTTTGGAAGGGAGCTCCGCACGCCTGTGGACTTGGTGTTCGGGTCGCCCCCCGAGCCAGAGATTGCTGGTGGGCCAGAACTAGACTACTTCAGGCGATTGAAGGAGCGTCTGAGCACGGTCCATCAACTGGCCAGGGAGGCTCTAGAGGACGCTGGAGCCCGCCAGAAGCGGGCCTACCCTTGGGCCAGGGGACAGAGTGTGGGTGTTCTGCCCCCAGAGGAAGTGGGGGCTGTCACCCAAACTGACTCATCATTGGCAGGGACCTGGGGAGATTCTGGACCAAATTTCAGAGGTGGTCTTCCGGGTCCGAATGCCTGGACGGGGTAGACGGGTGGTGCTTCATAAGGACCGGTTGGCACCGTACCACCCACTGGCCCCAGAGCAAGAGACTGGTGGAAGCCAGGGCGGCTCCCCACCATCCACTCCCAGTGCTGAGATGGATAATGACGGACTCCGGACTGAGCCTGGCGCTGGGAGTGGAACATCAGGGAGGCCGAAGCGTGTTCGACGCCGGCCAGGACATTTGTTGGATTTTGTTGTGGGAGATTAGGGTTGTGGGGACACTAACCCTCTTGGGGAGGGGGTTATGTAATGACCTGGCAATCAGCGTTAAGAGCCAGGTGCATTGTGGGTATTTGTTTAGAGTTGATTTATGAGTTATTTGAGTAAGATGGTTGGGTTTTTGCGTCAGCAATGTTATGTGTGTTTATGTTCAAGTCAGTTCGAGTGGGTTTGGTTCATTTACTGCCCTGTTATGTAAAGAGTGTACTGTTACCGTCACAGAGAGAGATGTGTAGGGGAGGGACTTGGCAATATGGCCTTGCTTGAGTGAGTTCTTATTCTGTGTTCAGAGTAAAAGGTGAAAGAAGACATTAATGCCTCCTGCTTGTTTGTTCTGCCACTGCTCTGGCTAACAGAGACACTCATGGTCGTGCGGTGTATGGGACATGAGTGCTCGCATTTCCTGATAGCAATTAGTTCAGTAATAGTGCAGTAGCCTAGCTTAGCTCCGGTCAGCCCCACGTTCTATAGAATAACAGCCAGTTGTTACAGTGGTGTCAGAAGTGGGATTTGGGCTGTTTAGAAGACGCCGATATGGAGCAAAGTATAGGCGAATACAATATGTTACAATATGTTATTATTGCATACTGTTTTATAATGTACTACAATACTGAGGTGCAGATAACTGCCTATATTTGCAATAAGTAGTATAATAACAGAAAACCGTGCTATTTTAACATTGTAAATAGAATCTATAGTTATTGTCACTTAGTGTAAATAGCTGCTGCCTAAAAATAATTGCTGAACATAAGTTCACAAATAAAATATATTATTTTGTTACTGCCTTGAGTTATAATTTTGGAATATATCTAAAATGCTTAAAAACACTAAATTGATGAGGTTCACATTGCTTTGATAAATAATATAAAATACATTGTTAATGTAAAACATTTGATTAAAAAAAAAGTTTTGCCTCATTTCAGAACACCACCACATTGGTTATATATATATATATATATATATATATATATATATATATATAATATATATATATATATATATATATATGTGTGTGTGTGTGTGTGTTGTGTGTGTAAGAATGGTTGATTTTGATTTCTTGGTGACTTTAATATGACAAAAAGTAATGTCCCCCGATACGCTGGATGGCGCACTCAGAGTTTTCCTCGCGGTGTCTTATGGGTAACATCCGCTTTCGCGCTGATCGGCCATTTTGTTGTTGAGCTCAGAGCAGGGGACGCAGCACACGTTATCCTGTAAATGAGTAATAATCGTCTCGTATAGGGGTCAGAAGTAAAGCCGCGGCACGATGATGTCTGCTGCTCAGTTGCTGGATGAGTTGATGGGTCGGGACCGGAACCTGGCTCCGGACGAGAAGCGCTGTAACGTGCGCTGGGATCACGAGACGGTGAGTGAGAGCTAACGTTAAACAGCGGACTCATATAGTAACATTATTCACACACACACAGCTCTGCAGATCACTTAAAGTACTCGAGTACATGTGTTTGTGTGTATGTAAGTTGAACTGCCCTGTGTGTTGTGTGCTAGTTTGCTCAGGGTGTTTGTGTCCGTTAGCATGCTAGCTCGTGTCTCATTGTTGAACACATGCGCTAAACACGCGACTGCAGCGTCCCGCCCTCGCCTTCATCTGTTTATTATGTGTTTTCTGAGGTAAAATAGCGCTTATTAGTTCGCAACACTCGATAAGTTTCAAACCTTTGCGTGTAACTCGTCCAGCACCGTTTGTGCCACATATATGAATGACCATTCAATTAATGCGACTTGAAGAGAGGGATACTATTACTTTAAGTGCTCTTAAAACTGACAAACAAATCACACAGATCTAGGTTTAATGAGAAACTAGAGACACATCTGGAGATCAAAATATCATGGACTCTATGGTGGGCTCTTTTGACTTGAGCCAGGAAGAAATCTCATAAAACACCACTGAAAAATTGTTACTGAAGTAATGCACCTTAAATAAATCTAAACTAAATGTAATTACATGCTATTTGCAATAAAATGAAGGTGTATTATACTTTAAGTTTATATTAAATGTAATTAATTGAATGTAAGAGTTATTTTTTTTAAAACCATTGTACTTAATTTTTTCTTAATGTGTAATTTCATAATCGCTTCTGTTGTCTAAATATAGTTCAAGTATATCGCTCTATATGTACTGACACACATTTATGGATAACTAAGTCATTTTTACTTTATTTTATCTCATGTATTTGTAATATAGCTGCAATTTAGTACACTTAACATGTATTCATTTTAAATGTAATAATGAATAACACTACAGTTAAAGATAATCAATGTGCTTTAGTATGTTATTCAACACATAAAAATAAGTGTACTTTAAAGCACAACACAAGATTAATAAAACAATGATTTAACATGAACTTTGAACTTTTAATTTCACATTATTACAAAGTGCACTTTTTAAGAGTGTACTTAAGAAACATAGCATTGAGGTGAACTCTAAGTACACTTAAGTGACCTTTTATTTTCTTATAATAAAATATACTTGTAAGATTTCAGTTGTGTTGCAAGAAGTGCACATTCAATATAATCAAGCAGACTTATTTTTCACCGGCAGGTAGTTGCTTATTTCAGTTGATTAGTACCACATATTTGATTTTAATAACACCTGAGGTATTTTGGTGGGAATTATGCTCCCTTAGTGAGCGGCTAAGTCTTGTACATTTTGTCATTTTAAAATGTTAAATGAATTCACATTGGATGTACTTTTTATCTAGTTATGATCTCTAAAATATGGCATCAGCAAGAAATTACTTATTTTGAGTGCTCTCTCTATAAAGTGAATTAGAAATGCATATGTAGGCTACAGGTGACGGGTAAATTTGTTTCTTGGTTTTAGCAGCTCCAGCAGAGCTCATGGCCTCATTATGGGGTTAATGCTGTTTGGTGACAAACCACAAAGTTGTGAAAAGAGATCTCGGAGTACTCATGAGGATTTAACACAGGTGTTCACTCTTTTCTTCAGGCCTGCAAATACTACCTGTGTGGCTTTTGCCCCGCTGAACTCTTCACAAACACACGATCAGACTTGGGTAAGGACAGCTTCTCAAATACGTTCATCTCGTTTTATTCCTGTGATCCACATTGTAATGTATCGTTTTGTTTTCTAGGTCCTTGTGAAAAAATCCATGATGAAAATTTGAGGAAAATGTAAGTTAGTATTCTGTATTGGGTGAATATCATGAAAACAACCAGATCCCAAATCTGATTGTAAATTTTTTTTTTTTTTTTTTTTTTTGAACCATTAAGATTTTTTTTTAATTCTGACATTATATTCATTAACATTAATTTCCTCAATTTTCTATTATATAATTAAAAAAATTATAATTTTTACTGTAATACCTGGGCAGACTTTTTATTCCCGTTGTTCTCAATGGTGATTGTAATTACTGTAAAGATTACTTATGTATAATTTTTTTTTCCAAAGTTACATTTGGATGTATTTTTTTATTTATTAGAATTATAGTTTAGGTCATCATGAACATGTTCTACAGCAGTGGTTCTCAAAGTGTGGTACTTCGGCTCCCTCTAGTAGAGGGAATTAAATAAAAATTAAAGTTAAAACACAATACATTTTAATTTAATCTTTGAGTAAAGTTTTTTTTTTGTTGTTGTTGTTGTATTATATTTCAGTATAGTACAGGTCTTATTTGACTTAGGTACAACACATTTTAATTTAATCATTAAGTTTTTATTTACCTGTATGTAAGCACAGTGCAGTGTTAATGTTCAAACTGTGTATTTACAATGTTAAAGTGGCTGACGATAAATATTCTTATTAGGATTAAATCTGCCTTGTTTTTGAACTGTGCATAGCTGTAGCTGAATAGTTGGGCCTACTACACTACTGTATTTTAATTTTTGTCATTATGGTGGTACTTGGAGAGCCAAATATTTTCTGAGGTGGTACTTGGTATAAGAAGTTTGAAAGCCACTGTTCTACAGTAAAATTCTAATTGGTTCTAAAAATGATCTTAATTTTCTTTAAGCATAATTATTAATGATAACTAAAAGAAACATCTGGACATGTTCTTTGAAAGTTTCCTGATGTGGTTCTGCACCTTATTTGGATTGAGTTTTCTTTAGTAAAGCCTGTGACTCCTGACTGTTACACATTGTCTCAGGTATGAGAAGAGCTCCCGCTTTATGAAGGAAGGATATGAGCGGGACTTCCTGCGGTACCTGCAGAGTCTCCTGGCCGAGGTGGAGCGCAGGATTCGGAGGGGCCATGCGCGTTTAGCCCTGTCACAGGCCCAGCAGAACTCTGGAGTAAGTATTTCCATAGCCTTCACTGTCTACATATTTATATGACCACATTTTGGAACATATTTATTGCCTGACTTCAGCAAGCCAGCTGGTTAGGACAATCTGTTAAATTCATATGCAGTTTTTATAATAATAATATAGAAAAAGATGTTTGCACACAGTGTCGAATATAACTCACTCTGATTTCCAGGCACCGGGTCCATCTGGGAAGAACGAGGAGAAAGCCCAGGTCCTCACCACGAAGATTGAGGAGCTTGTTGTTCAGGTAGGTTCTGCCTGTCATAAGCTGAGAAATAAGCACGGATGTGTTCAGAGAGGCATATAAATGTGTGTTTGTGTGTGTTCAGATTGAGGAGTTGGGCTCGGAGGGCCGTGTTGAGGAGGCGCAGGGCATGATGAAGCTGGTGGAGCAGCTGAAGGATGAGCGGGAGCAGCTCAGTTCCAATCCTTCAGTGAGTAACACATCCAGGTTTAAGCAGACATGAGGCTTGTGTTTTCTGTGTTTAATTATACAACGCACTGACATGTTTTCTTGTTTGTCAGACAATTGAGAGCTTTGCAGCTCAGGAGAAGCAGATGGAGGTGTGTGAAGTGTGTGGCGCTTTCCTTATAGTTGGTGACGCTCAGTCCAGAGTGGACGATCATCTAATGGGCAAGCAGCATATGGGATATGCCAAAATCAAAGCCACGGTCGAAGAACTGAAGGTGAGCTGACAGTCAGCCTTTAGTTATTTTTTGCAGGGGAAAAGGAAGGTAAATTTAAGCTTTCTGTGTCAATTTGAAAAAAGTTACACGTAGGTTCATAGAGGACAAAAATGTCCATGTTAAAAAACTGTCATAAAAATTTGAAGCTTGGGAGTACAGACTTGAGTTTGGTCTCATTTTAAAGAAGACCTTTAAAGTTGTAAAAAATTAAAACCAAAAAAGTTATAGAGGTTTATGAAAATGATTTGAGAATTTTTTTTTATATAAAATGTTTTGTAAAACATTTTGAACTCAAAAAATTTATTAAAAAATTAGGGGTGTCAACTTTAACGCGTTAACGCATGTGATTAATCTAAAAACTTTAACGCGGTAATATTTTTTTAATGCAAATTAATCGTTTGATACGGTTTGACCCCAACTTCTTCCTGTCATCGCAGCGCGGAAGGTTATCTATCAGTGTGTGATGGGGATACAGCGAACAGTGTTGTCAGGGTAGCGGCTTTGGCTCAAGTGGCTGCCTGTGGGCTATTTTGAAAATCCACTAAATTACAGAGCTGAGGGTTGTGGTTTTTTGGGCTACTTTTATAATCTACCGCGGCCGCCCAAAGTGTATATAGACACATAAAAATTAAAATAGATCCTTTTACTAATGTGTATCATACTTGGAATGTACACCTGGCAACTTCAGAGAGGCGCTTGTAACATTACAAACAATGTGAGTTTCAGCCACAGCATACAACACAGCAGAAATAAATATGACAACAGCCACTATAGATTATAGAAGATAATAAACACATGATTACGATAGGATATGGTCTCAATGTGATTTTCTTGAGATGAATGTGCAACTTACATCTGAAATGCTCATTTTGGCAGCGATATAAAAGGCTATAAAAAGCATATTTTAACAACAGTAAACAACCAAATTCCACATGTGATCGCAAAAGGAAGTTATTTCAAACATTCGATGGTGGTTTGAAGTGAATTCTGAGTAAAAGTGTACTATTAATCTCATAAATTGTCTTATGGAGCATGATGCTAATGTTAGCTCTAATGCACCAGAACAGGTCCAATTCTTCTTCATCATGCATTTTGTCATAATACTTCATTTGAGGTCGCAAGAAAATGTTTTGTTGTATTTATTTAGAAATACTTTTGATAATAGTTGGGTAAATGTATCCTGGGATTGAAGCGATGTGGCTTGGTAAACGTTTTATTGCCAGTATAAAGACTGATAATGGCTGAATAAAAACAAAAGAATAATAAGGATTACGTCTCATACCTGGCAGAAGTGTGAAAGGTTATGTTTCCTTAAACTAGTTTGTCATGCATTTCTTTATTTCAACACAGGTTTACAGGTAAATTCTAGTATTTTAAATTTGTGATTAATCATGATTAATCACATTCCATGACTGTGATTAACGCGATTACACTTTTTAATCGATTGACAGCACTAAAACAAATCAAAGCCATAAATCTAAACAAGTTGTGTTCCAAATTTGAGGTTTGTATCTCAAAAAATTAGGTTTTAGTAAGATTTTATTTGGGTGCAGTACCAAACTTTTCCCATTAGATTCTAGCAAAGCTCCACTGGCATACACAGCAGTGGGATTTGTGATTTGCAGTACAGTATAATTTCACTCTCAAACATTACAGGTGCGCACACTCTAGTGTTGTCACGGTACCAAAATTTCAGTATTCGGTAACAATACCAGTGAAAATCCACGGTTCTCTGTACCAATTTCGGTACCAAAGCAAAACACAAAAATATGCTAATTAAAAAACACATTTTTATTAATAAAGTTAAACAAAAAGAAACTGCACAAATATCAATGCCATTCTTTATGCTTATTTAAAATCAGGGTTCCCGCGGGTCCTTAAAGTCTTAAATTTAATTTATCAAATTTAAGGTCATAAAAAGTCTTAAATTGTCTTAATTATGATTTCAAGAGGTCTTAAATTTGGATACAGACCAGAATCACGATGCAGCTTAATGTGACGATTAAACTTAAAAAAGCTATAAATAAATATGAGCGCTGCAGGTTTCAAAGTCCAGTGCTGCTCTGCTTTGTATTCTGCTGTTACCGCGGAAACAGTTCGAAAGCGCCTCCTGCTGGCAGAGAATTAATCTGCATGTTCAATAAGGCTGTTGTTGTGAGTAGGGTATTCATGAAATACCAGAGTGCTGTAGTTTCAGAATCGGATTTCTAGGACCCTATAGTTTTTTTTTTTGTTGTTGTTTGTTTGTTTTAATTTTATTTTTTTTTTTTTTTGTATGTATGTATTATGTCAGGTCTTCCAGCCAGTTCTATCAAACCTTTACAATTAATCCAGAACGCGGCAGCAAGATTAATTTTTAATGAGCCAAGAAGAATGTAAGAAAGAATGAAGAACCTCTCTTTGTCAATTTACACTGGTTACCAATAGCTGCTCGCATAAAATTCAAGGCATTAATGTTTGCCTACAAAACCACCTCTGGCTCTGCACCCCTTTACCTAAATTCATTACTTCAGACTTATGTTCCTCTAGAAGCTTACGTTCTGCAAGTGAACGACACATTATTGTGCCATCCCAAAGACACAAAATCACTGTCACAGACTTTTACATTAAATGTTCCCTCCTGGTGGAATGACCTGCACAACTCAATCCCAGCAGCTGAGTCCTTAGCCATCTTCAAGTATCGGCTAAAACACATCTCTTCCATCTTTATTTGACCCTCTAACTCTAGCACTCTCTATTCTAATTCTATTCTTTAAAAAAAAAAAAAAATGTCCCTTTTAGACTTGCACTCTATCCATTTACAGTTTGTTTTCTTAAAAACAAAACAAATAACAATAGCTTTTCTAATCTTTTTTGTATTCTATCCGTTTTCTTAATATTCAATTTAATGTTTATGTGGCAAAAGCGGAAACAAAACGGCGCTACTCATTTGAACTGTGCCACACGGACCATATCCGCTCGGTTCAAACTGCGGCGCAGAGCGAGCTGACTAGAGCAGATGTGTTTACTCCCCTATCACGTAACCACTAAACAGCGCTGTGAGATCCAGTGAGAAGTGCTTGAATTCAGCGAAGAACACAAATGACTGGTATAAACTAGTATCAGTCGATATCAGGCAACTGATATAAACTAGTTTAAATCCAGATAAAACAGCGCTGACAAACAGCAGAAAAACACTGTGTGCAACGATACAGTCAAAAGGCTTTTCAATCTACAAATCGCCATCGTTTACCATGGATTTACTGTAGTAACACTAACTGCACCATGGTATTGTGGCAGGAATGTGGGGTATTTATATCAAATTATTATATTAATGTAGACGTGTATTAAAGGAGTAATGGAATGTAATTACAGTATATTTGTGATTAAGCTATAGGCTAGTGTTTGTGCATTTATAATAAATGTATTTAGATTACTGTTTTACATATAAATAGGCTACCTAGAAACCATATAGTTGCATTTTTGTGCTCCGATTACCATATGTGTATGTAGCCATGAAAAAAAGGTTGGGAACCACTGCATTAGACCTTGATTTTCTGTTTGATCCCACAGGAAAAGCTGCGTCGGCGCTCGGAGGATCCGGAGAAGGATGAGCGAGGCAAGAAAGAGCGTGAGGACCGGGAGCGTGAAAGGGAGGAACGTGAGAAGAAACGCAAAGAGGAGGAGGAGGAGAAGGAGAAAGAGCGAGAAAAGGAGAGGGAGAGAGAGCGGGAGAAGGAGAGGGAACGGGAACGTGAGCGGGAGAGGGATCGGGATAGGAACAGAGAACGGGATAGGGACAGGCGCAGGAGGAGTCACTCCAACAGCAGACACTCCAGCCGCGCGTCAGACCGCCGCAGGAGCCGCTCAAGAGACAGGAAGAGGTCCAGGAGTAAGGAGCGCGACAGGAGGCGCAGCAGGTACACAACTCACACAGCTCCTAGACACACAAGCTTGATGGGTGGTTGTGCAAAACAGCCTAAGAAAGTATTTGTCAAAATGGCAAATGTAAGGGGTATTTTAGAATTATTTATATGCTATTATGGTATTTTTGTAGTATTTTGACTTTGCTTTTATATTTTCAGTTTATTTTTGTTTTAATTTTAAAGTTTTTGTTTTTTGTCTATAAAATTTTAAATATTTTTTTTTTTTTAACTAACAGGAAGAAAATAAATAGTTTGATTTAGTTAACAATTCTGCTTCAACATTCACCTATGGTGGCAGTTGTGATTTTCTTAACTTTGTACTGATGGATGAAACCTTACACATCAACAGGAGCCGTGACCGAGAGAGGAGGCGCAGCCGCGAGCGCTCGGACAGGAAGCGACGTTCTCACAGCAGGGAGAGGAGGAGGTCCCGCAGCTCTGAGCGCAAGAGCCACCGGCACCGCAGCCGCAGCAGAGACAGAGAAAAGGACAGAGGAGACCGAGACAAGGACAAATCCTCTAGGGACAAAGGTGTGCCATTTAATTAGTTTAAGTTTTTTATCAGAGAAGTGAGTCTTTGTTGGATTTTAAATAGCACTTAAGGTCTCCGCACACTGAGTCCGAAATTTTCGCAAATTAAAAAATAAATACGACCTTACGTTGTGTCAATCACATTTGCACACTGCCTCTGAGACTTTCGTCCGTCAAAAAAAATTTGGATCAGGTTCGATTTTCTGTGTTTTCGCATCCGTTGCATGCATTTTGATAGGAAAGGATGAGGAATACGAAAACTGAAAAATGCATGTGAAAATTTCGGACTCAGTGTGCAATGGCCTTTAGGGTGTTTTTGTTTTGTTCTTGTTTGTCATTTTGTGTTTGGGTTTTGTTGTTTGTTTTTGTTCATTGTTTGTATGTTTTGGCTTTGTTTGGTTTGTTGTATTTTTTTGGTTTGTTTTTGTTGTATCATTGTTTTGTTTAATTTGTCAGACAATTTTGACTTATCTTGGCCAGTTAGATTAGAGAGATTTAATGGAAGAAGTAAAATAAAAAAACATTTTAAGGTTACATTTTTCTGTAGTTGTATGTGCATTTATTTATTTTTTCTCAAACATCTCTTGTTTGTATCATTTTGTTTGTGTTTATCTTTTTGTTGTTTTTATCTGTTTTGTTTTGTATGGAAGCCAATTTCCGCCACTGAATAAAAAAGGTTTATTTTTATTTTTTTATTCAGTGGCGGAACGGGCTTCCATAGTTTTGTTTGTCAAAAAGAGGAAACATTTTGACTTATTTTAGACATTTAGATTAGAGAGAATTAAAGGACGAAGTAAAAATTTTTTTTTGGCCAATGTGCAGACTTCCCTCAACATCGTTACATCAGAAGTTTCTAAAGGTTTTTAAGAGCTTAAACTGACTTGAGAAACTAAATTAAATATGGCTAATATTTTTCAGAATCTCCCAGATACCATGTCTATTTGTTGTTTATCTTGCAGAGCACAAGGACTCTTCAGATGAGAAAAGGAGCAGCAGAAAGGGCTCGGTTGAGAAGTCTAATGAGCTCTCCAAGCCCGAGCCCATGGAGGCGGAGCCTCCCAAAGCGGAAGTGAACGGCACCGCGCAAGAGCTACATTCTGAAGGTGACACACAGTCCAATTAAAACTGATCTGATAGGACCTCAGATCAGCCCCAGGTAAGTGCACCGTCCCGTCCGGCCCGGGTCTCTCCCCCTCTCCCCTTCCCCCCTTTTTCTTTCAGTTCTGTCTGTGATTTTTCTTCCTGTTTTTTAATAGTGCATCGTAAGTATGCACTGAAGATGGGGACTAGGCTGATGAAACGGAAGAAAGTAGAAAGAAACAAACCCAGAGGGAAAGGCCAGTGTAGCCCTGAAAAACATGCTTGGAGGTACCTCGTTTTGTATCGGTCATACATCTGTCTCTTTAGACAAGTTCTCTTCCAAATTTACGTGTTTTTTTTAAAACTTTTTTTCCTAACTCTGCCTTTACTACCTCAACCTGTTTACTCTATGCTCGCAGTAAGATTAAACTAGTTGACTGAACTTTTGTTTTTCACATAAAATGATTGTGTGCTCTATGTATGTACATGCATAAGCACACAGCATTTTACCATCTGATGTCTATAAAGTGTTAAGAAGTCCAAAGAGTTCATTCAACTGCAATGAATGCAGATATATGTATTTTTTTTGTTGTTGGAGTTACATGGATATGTTGCACTTTTAATACCGTCTGTTCTTAAAGTTGAGATCCGATAGCTTTGGGATGATGGAAGTGTAGGGTTAATGAATTATTGCAGCTGACTTCCACACCTCACACAGCGTTGGTGTTGTGAGCGACCCCCCCATGAAAAGCCAATTTAAAAATCAAGGATACTGTCAATCTGTGCAGGTACTCACCCAAGGTACTCCTTTCACTACCCACATCCATTTGAATGCTGTTGCCTGTGAACGTGTCTCAGAGCTTGATGTTTATTTACCCTATCTCTTTTCTCCCAGTTTTAAATGTTCTCAGTTTTGCTTTCTGTTGGTTTCAAGTGCCAATGGTTTACTCTACGCCGTAACAGGTGGATGTCAGGTTTACAGATGAGCCCAATTGATATCCCACAGTAACCTATCAAACCAGATCAAGCTCAAAACAGTTCTTTCACCTTGTTTGTGTCGCTTATTTTCATTTTGCCTGTTCGATAACAAGTAATGGGTTTGAATTAGGGCTGGGCGATATAGCTAAACAAGCGTATGTCAGTTCATCTTATTGATGCAATTGAATGTATTTAACTCTCAAGTGGCCTTAAAATTTGGTTTAAATGGATTTTATTAAAACAAAAAATTATAATATAATAGGAGCCACCCATTTTTTAACATGGCATATTCAAAATGGCTTCAAAATTAAAGTAGTGAAATAGTGGAAATTTCAAAATATTTCCACAACCCCCCCCCCCCCCCACACACACCCAAAAAGATCAATTAAAATCATAAAATCGACATTAAGAAAACTATTTTTACGAAATTAAGCAAAACAGGCAATAGTAGCAATACTGTCTAAAATTTAACACCACATTAACTGTTAAATCAATATAACTTGCAATCATGCAGATTTTTGGCCTAAACGGCACTCTTGCTCAAGTAATATTGCTGAACTATATCATACGACATTTATACATAATATAAATGTTTATGGGCCAGATTTGTACTAAACTGGGCAAATTAGCGTGAGTGTAATTCCATAAAAGCGGCGATGGGGGGGGGGGGGAGGGGAATTGTGCGTGTGGTTTACTAACATTGCGCACATTAAAGAACATGGACACAGCCAGATAATTTTCAAAATGACCAGCGCAATCTACTAAGAGCAGCGCAAATTACCAACTGCTTTAAGACATGCTTTTTTTTGGCGTTAAATAATGGCACAAATACCAGTAATTTGACGAGCGCAAACGTTAGTAAAACACGTTGCGTGATTCATTTTAATACTCTCTTCCCATACATTTTGCGTCTGAAAGGGAAACTTCTACAAATGCATATTCAATAAGGTCAGGTGCAAAAATAACTGTACACGCCTTTTTTAGCGCTAATTCTTCACTGCGCGTCTTTAGAAAAACCTGACAGTACTATTTTAACGCCAAAAGACTGTTTGCGCTAAATAGTAAATCAGGCCCTAAATGTGATATAAATATATAATATATGCTACAAGTATAAGCATTTTTTTGCCCTCATATCTTGAATTTTATGGGCATATAACTGGATTCTCATAGGCTACATCACGCAGTCAGTCGTCATCCTGCCTTGTTTTGTTTTTTTCCATAATCGCACCAAATTAATGCATTAAATTGTCAGTTATAATATGCACTAATATAACAGTACACAGGAATAAACATTAATATTTACCTGTTGAATCTCAGTTTTGAATTGATTTATCGGATCAGTCAAACTGTTCAAATTATGTTTTTTTGCGATCTATCGTTACTGATTCTATCAGGGATATTGGATAGATATATCGCTCAGTCCTAGTGTGAATTAGCTTGTGTTTTAATGCAGGTGTGTCTTTTTGAAGTAAACCTTTACTTTCTTTCTCTCTCGTGTTTTGTTTAAATTCCCTACTTGTGTTGTCCTTAAAATAGCAGTGCATGCTTTCAGAGCAAGATCAGCCACCTACAGAGTCACAGTCTGGCCGTATAGAAGAGGGATATCAATTCTTTAAATATTTCATGGTTTTATTTGTGTGCTTGCCTTCAGTCATTTGTACTTGCAGCTGAGCAGTTACTATAGCTGCTTCTGCTGTTGTAAATATAAGCCTTTATAAATCTGTGTAGAACAAAGAAGATAAGTGATCAAATGTATTTATTGCCAATTGGACATGAAAAGAAAAAATTGTGGTTTGATCGTTTTTAAAAATCTGTGTAAATAAGACTGTTAATCTGGTGTAATGTTTTTGCTTGTGCTGTAAATGTGTCTGGTTTCACACACTAATTGAGTTTCTCTGACCATTTGTGTACATCAGGGGGAGAACAGCTGCAAGAGGAAGACCTGAAGACCTCCATCCGACAACTCGCCTCCGCTGCTTTAAAACAAGGTGAACCACAGATGTAGTGGCCTAAATGATAAAGATGTAAATGTAAAACGGTCCCTTTTTCAGCGTTTCCACAGGACCTTTCGTGTTTTTTGTTTTATGTTTGTTTGGTTTTCTTTGGTCGTACTGCTTATGAGCTGGCGTAGATGCACATGCAGGTCCACCATTATTTCTGTTAGTATGCATTCAGAATGAATCAAATACTTGTGGCATGTTTGCTCTGTACAGTCCGCTCTCTCTTGACACGATGGAAATATCACGATCGGTTTTGTTCAGTATTTAGACTGGAAGCCTTAAAGGTCTCTCAACTGCTTTATCTCTTGGTTTTCCCCTCTGTATGCTAAATCCCAAATCTTTATACGATTTTAGTTTAGAGAAGTGTTTTCATTTTGTTCCAGTTTTAAAAACCTGTATTTGTCATCAATAAAAATTAAGAAAAAATGCTGCTGTTCTTTTTTTAAACTGTGGAAGCATTGAACTGTGAGCTGACCCGCTCGTTTCAGATACCAGAAAGTTTTTCCTTGTTAAACTTGTTTAACGACAGAGTAATTTTGCTGCTGTTAGTACATCAGAAGCCTGTTTCATAAAACAAGCTTACCAAATAAGCCAGGCTTATTTAATTTAGTCTGACTTACTTTGAACCAAATCAACTGACAATAAATCAGACTAACTGAAATAAACCTGGCTTATTTGGTAAACTTGTTTTATGAAACCGGCCCCAGAGGTCAACAAAATCTTGATCAAATCTGACAGTGACAAAATATTTAGTATGTCCAGGATTGTTTATTCTACATGATTATTGTATTTCATCACTTTAACCCCTGGTTTCACAGACAAGGCTTAAGACTAGTCCCAGACTAAAATGTAATTGAGCTGTTTCAACTGAAATAAACTTGCACTGACTGATCTTAAAACATATCAGTGCCTTTGTTTTGTCTCAAGATGCACACCAGTAATGTTTATTTCTAAGGGATGTTAATAAAAATTACTTAAATGTCCTAATTGAACTATGCCCTAATCCTGGCTTAGTCTAAGCCCTGTCTGTGAAACCGGGCCTATATGTGTCTCAATGTATGTAAATTCATGATTTCCTGGAAAGGCATGACGGTTCACTTAGATGGCCATCTTGGTGATTATTATTTTTAAGATGGCCTCCTTAAAAGGAAATGGCTGAAGTTCAAGTTCAAGATTTATTTGTCACATACACGATTATACAGAGTGTATAACCAGCAGTGAAATGTGAGTCAGGTCCGCTCCATGGACAGTGCAATATTATAGAATACAACACAAAGTATACATAAAATGAAATGAATAAAAAATCAGATATAAAGAACAAAATATAAAAGAATGTGCATGATAGTATACTGTAGACTTAAATATTAAGATAAGCATGACTGTACGAGAGAGGAATGTGCAAACAGGTTGTACATGGTTGACATGAAGCAGCAATCACACAAAAAATAAGATGCCAAAACACAAAGTGTTGTGTGCAAATGACACTGTCAGTATGAGGTAGAGAATAATGGATATCTTACTGATTGTAAGTGATTAATAAGTGAAGTCACTTATTAATCACTTACAGGCTGAGTTGAGTTCAGGAGTCTGATGGCCTGGGGGAAGAAGCTCCTCCTGAGTCTCTCAGTTTTTGCCATCAGGCTGCGGAAGCGCTTACCAGATGGCAGCAGAGTGAAAAGACAGTTTCCAGGATGATTTGAGTCTTTGATGATTTTGACAGCTCTGCTTCTGCAGCGTTTGAGGTAGATGTCCTGCAGAGAGGGGAGAGCAGATCCTGAGATACGCTCAGCTTAGCGCACAACTCTCTGCAAGGCTTTGCAGTCTTGACTGGAGCTGTTTCCATACCACACTGAGATGCACTGAGTCAATACACTTTCTATGGTCCCTGAATAGAAAGACATCTCCAAAACTGTCAAGACTGTTTCAATGCACACCTGCAAACTCATTACCTTCGTGTACCAGGGTAAACTGGGTACTGTTAACATCTTAACACTTCATGTGCCTCACAACACATTTTCTCTGATTGAGGGACCTGTGGCTTTAAAAGAATCCCCTTGGTTTAACAAATTAACCAGTTTGAATTGAATTTGAAGGTAAAGTACCGTTTTCTAAAGCCTAGAGTTCCAGGTATGCCAATAAATCTGCATAAAATCTGACAATAGCATGGTAAAGCTTTTTTTTTTTTGTTGAATAGATGAATCGAATATATTTGAGTGCCAGCAGGGATATATTTCTGTAACTCAAAGCGCCCCTTGAGGAGGAAAACGTGGCGTTACAGTCATGTTATTTGTGATCACAGCCAACAGATGGAGACATTTCTGGTATCTTGAATTAAAACAGACATGCAGGCAGAACGAGCAAATATTATGACAAAGCAGAAAGATGGATTGCATACTTAACTGTTGCTGAGTCCTTTCACACCCAGAGCAAGGAAATCCTCTCCCACCCTTCCCTTTCCTTACACTTCACATCCGCTCACAGGCTGGATCAGAAAGCATATCTGTCTATATATTAATGACTGACTAATCAAGTACGTCAGTCTTTAAGTAACGATATGCAGTATTTAATGTATGGAGATTAACTGAGGACCATCTTGTCCACCTCATAATAAAACAGAAGTTGAAAAGTTGAGCGAATGTCTGGTTAACTTCTAATGTAGATTTTTAAACGGTTTCTTTCAATTAAATGCAGCGATTTACGTTTTTTCGAAAGGTTAACACTTTCTGCTCGTAAATCTCGAATAATGTCTAGTGTTTTCTTTCAGAAATACAGTGTTTAAAATATCTTGGTATGGATATGCGCTTCTGTTGTTACTGATGTGGCGAAGTTTGCGCTCATGAATATGAATGAGTTAAAGCTGACGATTCCTCCTCGTGCGTCCAATCACATATCCTAATTAATATTCATGAGCTAAACCATAGTAGGATTGACTTCCGGCTAGAGTTCACAGACGCCCACTTTACGTCAGTGTAGTAGCGCTTAACTTTTCAAACGGGACCCAAACACACACACACACACACACACACACACACACGGGACAGGGGACACTCAGAGCGAGCGTGTCGCTGGGACAGTTTATCGTTATCGTTTACTATATCGGATTATCATTCCTTTTAATCCGTGAGGACATGTCTAATTAAAGAGGACTTGTTCAAACCGGACTGGATAAATCAGCATTATTTAATAGCGAAGCGGATAATGTTTTTCTCTTAACCGTCGCAATGGATTGTATTTCTGAAAGGACTGACATGGAGAGAATGACTGAAGATGTCTAGCGCTTAAAGTTTCTGTGTCGCGCGCAACATGGGCAGCACTGAGCGAGTTATCTTGAGCGAGTTATCTTGAGCGGAGCACACTGATATAGCTGCTAAACTTCACACTCGCTATTAAATCATTGTAGCGTTACTCTTCCACTTGCTAAAAATGATCTCGGAGGAAAGAAGCAATCACATCTCTAAACAAGCTCTCGGCTTCCCTGTCGGGTTATTGATCCGCTCGCCCAAGAGACGCCTGGCAATGCTGGGCAGAAAGACCAGCAATGGATCTCTACAGTGAGTTATTCATACACTTATGCATGCCATTTGTTTACTTTTAACACAAATGAAGAAAGAAGTGGCCCTCTGAAAGCATTTGAGGACTTTAACACACTTAAACAAGGGTGACATGGATAGCATCAGATAAAGCAAGTGTCAGTTTTTATTTTAAATATAAGACAAGAAAAACATTCGTCAAAAAGACATTTGTTAGAATGTAATTATGCAAGATATAGTGTACATAATGCACTTTCTTATGTATTTGGCCTGAAAAATGTTGCTCTAATCATGCAATAAAAATACATAGTGTAAAAAATACTGTACCTTTGAGACATGGCACTAAATTGCTCTGCTCACTTCTCTAACAATAGAACTGCGTCCTGGCAAGTGAAGAAGGGGCAGATCAGGGCTCTCTCTCTCTCTCTCTCTCTCTCTCTCTCTCTCTCTCTCTCTCTCTCTCTCTCTCTCTCTCTCTCCCACAAATATCCTGGCCACTTTTTCATATAAAACAAAACATTCATTGTTAACATAACATGAACTAAGATTGAACAATACTTCTACAGCATTTCTTAATCTTAGTTAATATTAATTTTAACATTTACTAATGTATTATTAAAATCTAAAGTTGTGTTTAAGTAAGGGATAATCAACGGCTAGTTTATGTGTGTGTGCAGCGCAATCTGCTCTCTCTCTCTCTCCCTCTCTCCTCTCTCTCTCTCTCTCTCTCTCTCTCTCTCTCTCTCTCTCTCTCTGTGTGTGTGTATCAATTAAAGCAGCACATTAGGTGATTAAACTGACCTGGAACTACCTGTGCATTAAACGGTTATACTGCATACCTGCCAGCCAATCAGAATCCAGTATTCAGACAGACCATGGAATAACATTAGTTAATCAACTGTGAACTAACCATGAACAACTCTAGTATTTTTATTAACTAACATCAACAAAGGTGAATAAATACTGTAATAAATGTGTTGTTTATTGTTCATGTTAGTTAATAAATTAAGTAATGATAAATGACACCTTATTGTAAAGTGTTACAATATGTAACAACATTGTAGTAATATTAAATTATTTACATATGAAAATATTGATTTATTATTGTTATTATTATCATATTATATCATGTCACATGAAGAAAATCCCACATAAAAGTATGCCTCAGTGAGATAATAGGCTATAATTATTTTACATAATTGTAATATGTAATATTTCTTATTTCGTAATTGTATATTTATACACATTTAAAGTAAAATTGTTTTTATAGTTTTTATCTTCATACAATTTTGATTCCTTTGTCACAAATACAAGTTTAAAGCAAAAGTCTAAATCTATATTATAATTATTTGTAATGGCGTTTAATCGTTTTTACTAAAATATGTTAATTATCTCATGAGTCAAAAACCTTCTTGATACTTTAATGAAAACAATTTAACAAAATTTAAAAGTCAAGCCTTTAAAAGGTGTTAGAATTGATGAAATCTTGTATAGTAGCTACCAGTGAGAATCTGTTATTCATGTTAACTTCTAACCAAGAAACTACAGATAAAATAGATGCTAGATGATAAAATAGAGGTTTAAATTCTCATGCATCTTAGCTATAGACAGTATATGAAAAGATTAGTCAAACGTCAGTATTTATTATGTTTCTAACCAGGTGAAACAGTCAGTTGTTTTTCCCAGGCAAAGGAACTCAGAACTCTCTTCTTAGCAGGGATTTGTATTTGATCCGCAGTCTATTACACTCATCTAAAGCAGACTGAGTGCAGATGTTCACATCAGTAGCAAGCTTTTAAAGTCATCTTAACCTTGTCTCTCTGAGGTCCAACACGTCTGACAGCACGGCTCAGTCTGTGGAGAGCACTGGAGTCCGGCAGCCGGCCAAGAGCAAGATACGCCGACACAACAACAGACTGACCACAGTGTTCAACCGAAGCCCTGTTCTGCGAAACAGACGGCCGGGTCAGGACAGCAGGACTCTAGAACTGCAAGCAGCGGACGACCCCGCGGAGCTGTCCAGTCAGAGGTCTATCCCAGGGATCCTCAAGGTATTTGGCAGTGACATTTGTCAAGGAACCAACTACAAGAGTGTGCTGGCCACCGGTCACTCCAGTGCCAAAGAGCTGGTCAAAGAGGCTCTGGAGAGGTGAGGGATGCGCTCTTGCCAGATTCAGATTCAATGTGTGTCATCTTTACAATAAATTTCTTCATCAACAGGCTGCATCTCGGTATTTCAGCCCAATAGATTTTATATATTGCTACACTAGCATCGTTTTTGGTTACAATGATATGTGTCCATGTTTACCTGCTGTAGTTTATCCACATTGTGTGCACATAGAAAAGAGTTAAACACAGTCAAAGACAACATTGGAAAGCACTAAGTGCTGTACACAACAACAAATAAAATAACTGTAACTATAAAGTTTCAATAATCGTTCTAATTGTATGATAATAGTGAAGTCCACACCACAGCTAAAGCGCGATAATGACACAGAGAAAGCATATCGTTTGAATCACTTTTTCAAGCTGATGAACAAAAAATCATTGACAGCCAATCAGAATCCAGCAGACTTTAAAGAGCTCAAGCGTTTAAAGCAGTAGACAACAAAATGGCAGCACATGCTTATAATAAACAGAACATTATCATCCATTGGTGTGGATGAATGACAGCATAGATATCAAAGTAGTTATCTTTATAGTGATCATTCTTGGTGTAAACAGGCCTTAAAGGGGACATAACACACACAGCTTTAATTGGTCTCTTCCACTGTAGACTTGTTATTAGTCCAGCAGGTAAGGTCAACTGAACTGTTCTCTTGGCTCACAGGTACTGCTTGGAAAAGGAGGACTCCAGTGCATATGTGCTCTGTGATGTGATTGGCCGAACTGGATTGGACCATGAATGGAAGACGGAGTGCTGTCGGGTTGTCGGTGACCACGAGAAGCCCCTCATGTTGCAGTCGCTCTGGAAACCCAAGGAGGGATTCTCCAGGCGTTTTGAGATCCAGAAAAGAGCAAACGTGGAGGCGCAAAGTGCCAAGAATACAGACACCATCACTGCAGGTATTGCAGAAAATTATTGTGTGAATGTATCAATGGTTTAGGACCTGTTCACACCAAGGACAATATCTATAACAACTAAGTTTTAATAATCTTTCTAATTCTGTGGGAATCGTATCCACATTACAGCCAACGAATCAGAATCAATCAATCAGAATCCATCACCTTAAAGTGGCAGGCGACAAAATTGGCGCTGTTATAATAATCAGAATGTTATCATGCATTGGTGTAGTTATCGTTGATATAGTTATCGTTGTAGTTATTGTTCTTGGTGTGAACGTCCTTTAAAGATGTTTTAACTAGTTGACCTTTGATCTATGTTCCAGTTGACACAATTTAGGAATGTTTTAACAGAGTGAGGTGCCTCACGGCTTATCCCAACAAAAGCCTGTCAGCAAGAAGCTTAGTGAAATTGCTCTCTCAGAAGTATGTTTTATTGGGATAGTCCCATGAGCTCTCACACTGAGCTTTCCCACCGCGCTCCAGCCCCCAACATCGAAATGGCCGCTTGTTTTTCTTTCTGAGCATGTTTCCTGCACTCTTGAGGGTGTTTTTTCTTTGGCATGGGGCTGTGGTGTTCCACAGGGTTCCTTTGAGAATCGGTGACTGGGGAAGCTCGGCCCCCATCGCTGTGTGTTCTGGCAGAACAATGTAGATGACCGCCCATTTCCACAGCTGATAACGCCCAGAGTGCCGCTGGGTGTGAAAGCCTGAGCTCTGAGAACATTTTACAGCAGTCTTCAGTTCTGTTTATGTTACGTCACCAGTGTTGGGGAAAGTTTCTTTTAAAAGTAATGCATTACATAAATGCGTTACTCCCTAAAAAAATAACTAATTGCGTTACTTAGTTACTTTTGTATGGAAAGTAATGCGTTACGTTACTTTTGAGGTTTTTTCATCTGGCATGAGCTTGCTTGTTTAACCCCTGAAATAACGCATCCGAAAATTTCGAACCTTTACTCCCAATTTCTCACAACATGGGGAAAGGAGAGCTGTCAGTCAATAAAATGGAAAAACATTAAATAAAAAAGTAAAGTTACTTTACTAGTTACTTGAAAAAAGTAATCTGATTACAAAACTCACATTACTTATTTGTTACTCCCAACACTGTTCGTCTCTCCCATCCAGAGTCATCTTATAGCAGATCATCTGAACAAAATGTGGCAGATTTACAACTATATTTAGAAGAATGTTTGAAAGCTTAATCTTAAAACAATTAATTGTATTTCATTTAATCATTTTAGGCAGTTATGAGCTTATGCTGCTTTAAAATTGTTGCTCATGCAGTAAGAAGTCTGACTAAGCCATAGTCAGTGTTATTATCCTCTTAAGCAATTGTTGTCTATAAGTTTTTAGCATGACAATGTGAAATTATATACATTTTTATGTGTAAATCATGCATTTTTAAAAATTGTATCACCCCAGGCCTCAATGCACAAGCCCGAAGGCTGCAGCATGCTCGTGCGCGGGTCACCTCTCTGTTTGTGGATGGGACGAATGAGGGGCTGGATGCTCTGGGTATCTGGAGGAGCTTGAGTGACATGGACGTCTCCACTATGGGAAAAGAAGCCAGTGAGACCCATAATGCACCTCTACAGGAGGATCCAGAGGCAGAGGCTGATAAAGAGGCTCACCGCCTCAACGCAGAGAAAGAGGAGACGGAAAGCAGCGATGACAACAACACGCAGTACTCCATCCACCTGCCCTTCGATTTCCCATATTTCCTTCTGCTGCAAGGATATAACCACAGACAGGTAGGACCTTCAGTGATGTTCTTGTTTTGTGTATTTGGATTAGGGAGCTAGTTATGGTTCTGACACTGTAGACATCCATGGTTTCCTTTAAGATTTTTAGTGGTGTTTTGTTTAAACAAACATCACTGTTTCTGTTTCTATTGTTCTTATTTAGAGATAAGCATTTTTCTGTAACCTTAAACCTAAAGTATTAAACTTTGGAGTGCATCCTTTCCCATACTGTACATGTACATCAGTGATTTATCAAATTATGTGGCTTTTTGAGAAGAACTTTTGGCTTTTTATGGTGAATTCAGCAGTTTGTTGCTAATTTAAACATTACATGTTAAGATATAAATTGTGTGTTTTTTGTGAAAAGTCATCTGGATGGTGTACACTTCATAAGATGAAGACAACGTAATAGTTGTATTTGGTGCAGGTTACCCCCCTCAATGTATTTAGCCATGTTGAAATGATGTTGCCTATGGTGTTTCACTAAACATCCTCACACTCATTGGCTGCCACCTCTGTAGATACCAGTGTTAATTTTGACAGCAAATTTTGATTTAGTTTTAGTCATAGTCTTTTGACTAAAATACCATTTAGTTTTAGTCATATTTTAGTCATTTGAATTGTTTTTAGTTTTAGTCTAGTTTTAGTCGACTAAATATCATAACATTTTAGTCGACTAAATCTACAGTAAATTTAGTCGGCTAAAATCTAATGGGTTTAGTTACAGTGCATTTATTAAGTATTTCTCTAAAATTTCCAAACTCATTATATAGGTTTGATATTAAGGTATTATCATGATAGACATCGATTTAACTGCAGTGACACACAACATGCCTTTATGTTAAAATTAAATAAAACCACTTCTCATAAAGAACAAGAACATGGTCTTCTTTTTAATGAAATACCAATGGTTATATAGGATAATTATCCATTCTTTATACCAACTTGTTTACCATATTCTTCATTCTTTCAAGCAGAAATATTTATTTCTATAAATAAATTGAAATGAACCTTTAGGGCTACTGAAGTTTTTCAGTCAAGAGCAATGAGTGATTTTCTGTCTTTCTTCTGTTGCTTGAGTAACATCAATGACAGAGACAATAGCAACTTAATTAGACTACTATCCCTTTAAAACCGAACGCACAGCTGCAATGGATGCAATGTACTGATGCACGTTCTCCCTACTGTTTACGTTCACTTAAGACGTCATCGACTGTGTTTATGTGAATGCTCGTCAACACGGCATAATTTCATGTGTAATTCTCCGCTCACGCGACGCAAGAGAGTACTCTCTTCTGTGTGTGTATGCTTCAGTGTCTGTGCTCAGAAAACCGGACCGAATCGAGTTCTCTCTTGCGTCGTCAGATTTATCCATATGTCTGCTCTTCTCTTTCTCCCACATATTGATATTTTTGAACGTTTTATGAGACGTGCTGCAAGTGTATTATAGCTTATGTCCTGCCGGTTCATATGTATGCATCTAACCTCCTAACTACACACTGCAGAACTATGTTCTGAATGAATCTCTTTCCAAATCGTCCCTCCCTAACAGTTTCGTCTCGTTTTTATTCGTTGACGAATATGTCAATAGATTTTCGTCATAGTTTTTGTCATTCAAAAAGAGTTTTCGTTCGTCATCGTCTCGTTGTCGTCGGTGAAAAAAATGTCATTGACGACAATTATGACGAAAATTATTCGTCAACAAAATTAACACTGGTGTACACTTCATAAGATGAAGACAACGTAATAGTTGTATTTGGTGCAGGTTACCCCCCCTCAATGTATTTAGCCATGTTGAAATGATGTTGCCTATGGTGTTTCACTAAACATCCTCACACTCATTGGCTGCCACCTCTGTAGATACGCTAGTAGCATAGTGTAGTGTAGTAATGTGAAGAGTGAAGACTTGACAATGAAACATACTTACTAGTGGGGATAACAGGAGACTTAGTACCCGTATGGCTAAAAAAACAGAAAAGATCAAAAGACAGAAGACAGTAAAAACAGGCAAAGACAAAAAAGAGTGTAAACATACCACAAGGGGAATTTGTGGTATCTGTACTTAAAGTATACAAAGAACAGTGCTGCTAACGCTAGCTAAAGAACCACTGGATGCTGCTTTTGAAGTGGATAAAAAATCTAACATTTACATTAAAGGAAGGGCCTGAGCCATATATAGACCTTGAATTAATGGGTCAGTTCGACCCATTTCAGTGTTTGAGTTGTCGGAAATAGTGGTTAACCTATGATGTTTTGAAATTTTGTGGCTTTTTCTCATTTAAGGTCATGAACTTGCCTGCAAAGTGGTGAAACTTTAATATTGTAGAATTTGCATACAAAATTTGTTATGATTATGAGGTTTTGTCAATTTGACCCAAATATTTCATTGTTAAAACCAGCTGAAAACTTTTTTTATGTATTTGGTTTGAGGGTATTATATTTGTCCATTACACTGCATTGAAGGATTACATTTTTATCAGGTTTTTGCACACCCTGTTGAACAAGTACTTTTAGCCTTGATATCTTACCAGCATCAGTCTGAGATGCTACATGTGTATCATATAATAGTCTAAAATTGCAATATTTGTCAAAATAACAAACAAGAAAGCACAATGTGTTCAAATGTCCCTGACACCATAGAGGCTTTCCCAAACTTTACATAAGTCATTGGTGCATTCATCCCATGTTGTTGACACTAAGTGAGTAAAGTCTTGACTTAAACAGTTTAATCTGGTCAGGAGTATCCTGGCTGGTAGGCAGGTGATCCATGTGTCTCTATAGGCGTCCTGGGACTGGCCGGCAATGGGAGAGGAGCTAAACTGGAGCTCAACGCGAGGGCTGCCTGCAGCAGCTTACCTCTCTCACACAGGAGGAGCTGAAGCGCGTGAGAGAAACACACTGAATCCCACAAGCCCTTAATAAACCCAGAGATCCAGGCAACAGATTAAAGGCAACAGCGAAGTAAAAATAGATTGAGGCCTGTGCATGCATTTTGAATTTCAGTGCTAGTATTTAAAAATACAGTACTTTTATAAACAGTAAATCAGTATATAAATATTATCCACTAACTTTTCACAACCACAAAGGGTCCAGATACATTTTGTCTTTATTTGGAACAGTATCATTTCAAACTTTTTTGTTAAATGTTTTGTGCTTGTGCCTTTTGATTCCATCACACCACAACAGTTGAAATCAATTTGATTAATTAAATAGCAAAAAGAAATCTGTAGTTCCACCCAATCATCCATCTATTTCATCACAGCTACAGTAATTTTTCTAATGTTTGCTGAACATGTTAAAGGGATAGTTCACCCAAAAATGAAAATTTGATGTTTATCTGCTTACCCCCAGGGCATCCAAGATGCAGGTGACTTTGTTTCTTCAGTAGAACACAAACGAAGATTTTTAACTCAAACCGTTGCAGTCTGTCAGTCATATAATGGCAGTCAATGGGACTCACGGCTTTGAGAGAAAAAAAAAAAAACATACACAGACAAAACCAAATTAATAGGTCTGTGCAAGAAACTGAACAGTATTTATATAATTTGTTTACCTCTGATCCACCGCAATGTCCAACTGTCCTGAGCGCGTTCACAACAACCGTGCGTGACGTGGCATCGCAGAAGCGATCTGTCGTGCATATACATCACTCATTGTTTAGATCGCTTCCGCGCATGCGTCTACTATGCCAGAGCCGCAGGGTTTAATTTGGTTTTGTCTGTGTATGTTGTTTTTGACTCTCAAAGCCGTGGGTCCCATTGACTGCCATTATATGACTGACAGACTGCAACGGTTTGAGTTAAAAATCTTCGTTTGTGTTCTACTGAAGAAACAAAGTCACCTACATCTTGGATGCCCTGGGGGTAAGCAGATAAACATAAAATTTAAATTTTTGGGTGAACTAACCCTTTAAATGTAGCAATCTGTGTGGGAAAGCCAAGCACGTTTTCAAAGACAGGAATTGTGCTATCCTGCTATTCCTCAGTCAGCGTTGCTGAGGATGCATTGTCAAGCGTGTGTGAGTTTTTGCATGTACACACTACACTGGAAAACCATAACTATACAATGTGACCACAGAAATAAACAGACATATTTAAAATAGACATGAAATGCCATTCACAAGCCATTTTTTAAGCTTTTTCAATGTGGTATGTTTACATTTGAAACAGAATGTTCAATGATAATCCATCTACAGTTGATATGATTGTGAAAAGTGAGTAGAATGGAGCCAGTTAAATAGTTTCAGAAGCAGAGAAAGTTATTATAATTTCATTTAAGATTATGAAGACCAACATTTAATTCTCTTGCTCAAAGCGTATGCATGTGAGAGAGAGTGATAAACGGGTTTGAGGTTCTAGCAGTAATTGTATGCGCATTGTCTCGTTTAAATGCTGAAGTTAAAATTCCAGCACTGTGAGGACTTGTGCAGCACTGCACTTTACTGAAGGTAATAATCAGCATTGTTTACTAAGCCTGCGGTGAGCCCTGGCAGTGGCACAACTCATTCTGCCACGCACTGCTGTTTCTCTTGCTTTTGGCCATAGTCCCTTGAGCCTCCACGTTTTTAGCTGGAAGTTAAAAGTTAGTATTCCTGTTTCACAATGTCTACACCGGATTTCTCCCATCCTATTATAATCAACAAAGCAGTGTATACTGGAAGCTCTGGACTTGAGGAAATGTAGTAATTAAATTAAAATTTAGTCTCATATGGGGTTGTTTTTCCCCACACAAATTATATGACATGCTAACTGTGTGTATCTGAATTCAGGGAAATATCGATCATGTGATTTTGACATCAGTGAATTGAAATGTTCCAGCAGCTAAATATGATGAACTATGTTGACAGGGCTCTAGACTCATTCTTCCCACTGGTTACAACTGTGCGACTAACTTTCTCAGTTGGTCGCACGAACACATCATTTGCTCGCAATTTTTTTTTTTATTTTTTTTGAACACACATTGATTAATCAATGCATGCTGATGAACTTTTATAATAGTTTATAGTTATATGGTAACGAAAGTGTTCAACATTCAACCCTTTTTCATCAGTATTATTTGTGATTTAAATTTTGTGACAGGAATTCCTCTTTTCGTGTGCTTTCACTTTCAAATTCGCGATCTTTGTGTCACGCTTTACAAGAAAAGATAATTGTCTGTTTTGCTTATATCTATACACCTTTCAATTTTTAAGACTAAAACAAAAGATGGATTCATTGTTATTCTTAAAAAGCACAACAACAATAAAACAGTACGTTACAATGACAAACTAGCTTACATAACATATATTAACAAAAACGAATAAGATGAGGCATGGCATAGGACACATCACATGCTGTATTATATACAGACTAATACATAACAGAATGTTTAGCAAACACTGAGGAATCAAATAATAATAATATTAAAAAATAAGGAAAGCCTCCATAGTGTAACGTGAGGTAAACAGCAAAGAAAACAAGCTTTTCAAAACAAAAACAAAATGAAAAGTAGAACTAAACTGTCTGTCGCTGACAGGACTTGCATGTTTTTTCTACAAGAATACCAACATGTTCACCTACTCTGGTTTAAGAAGCGGTCTTTTACTTTAGTTTGAAAACCAAATTCTTCCGTTGCGCTCCGTCCGCTGCTCGCACCTTCGCGCTCGTGCTGACGCGGCGAGTATAAACCAGGCTCTACTGAAGCGCTCGCGCTGAAAGCGCCTCTCTTCATGTGATCAGTGAAATCTTTCTCCTGCTACAATGTGCTGCGGCTGGCAGCGCGCGCTGTATGAAACTTTGGAGCAGTGCAGACCATCACTCGCACAAGTGCGACCACGTCAAATTTTTACTCGCACACTCTCAAAAAATGGTCACAAGCGACCATTTTGGTCGCAGTCTAGAGCCCTGGTTGATGAAGTAAGGCCTCTTGACATTTACACTGTACCTGGTCTTGAAAGTGGGCATAGATTTATTTTTTGTCTGCTTAAGTCATGATGGGGTCCTCGGTCTCTTTCCAGTGTGTCAAGCAAAAGAGTTTTGTAAATGGGTGAATGAGAGTGAGTTTACAGCCTAAAGTGCTGGGGAGATTATTTTGGGTTAAGGGACTTAGATCAGCTCTATGTCAGTCACTAGTCCTGGGAGGCGATTCTTCAGAGCAGAAGAATCATGTGGTTTAGCAGCACAAAGTGGATCAATCAATTAACAGTGCAGTCTGTTTTGACACCTCAGTTTAAGCAGATGAAGAATTTAGACAAGGCAGTTTTTATACTGTACTTCCTCCTTCTGTTACAATCAATTATCAGTGCACTGGGATTACATAACACATTGATTCTTGAGATATGAAACAAAGCATGTCTCACACCTTTAACAGACACTTGTTTAAAATATATCAGCATTTACTCTTTAAAATTAATCTGAGGTGTTTGAATGAATGTAATTGTTCCCCACACACACTATTAAACATTTACATGGGGGAACCTTATGAACACAAGCGCGCTCACACACACAGGTGTACACTCAAGCATTCACATTGGTATAAAAACAGGTGCTCACAGACACACATTGTCTTGATCTGCTGTTGCTTCAAAACTTATTTTGTAATATTAGTTATGTGTGCTGCTCAATAACATTTAACATTTAGAATATATTGTGATTCATACAGATGTTGGTAGTTGCTGCAGTCTCTTTGATGTTGTGTCTTCGGTTGTTTTCTCTTTTTGTCAGCAGGTATCGAAGCAAATTGTCTGTTTTTTTTTTTTTTTTTTTTTTTTTTCCTTTCTTCTTTCTTCTTTCTCTCTCTTGTTTTCTCTGTCCCCTGGTCTTGTCTGTCACAGTGTGGTTAAGTAAAAGGGTATATAAAATTTAATTAATTAATATAAAAAAAAAAAAAAAAAAAAAAAAATATATGTAACTAAAAAAAAAAAAAAAAGAAAAGAAAAAAGGCTGTGAATGATGATAGCATAGCCACGCATATATACTGTCATGTGTTATCTGTGCTACTGACAGGCCAAAAAAAAAAAAAAGAATGAATGTAATTTAAAACAAAAATCCCTCTAAAAGCACCTGGCTATAAACAATAATTTAATACCTAATATAGATTAAAATATTAGAATTAGAAATATTTATCTTTAAAAGCAACATGGTGCAGAAGAGGTTAACTTTAAAAATAAAAATCTTTTGTAATGTCTCACAAATGTACCTCAAAACTGCACTTTTTTCAAAACTACAAATATTTATATCTAGACTTTTATAAAAAAGATTTATAAAATCTGGCAGTATTTAACTCTAATAGTGCTAGTTCAGCACATTAATTCTGATAAGTGTTATAGTTTAAATGTATACATTCATAATTTTAGGTATTCACACAAATTGTGAAGAAATTGTTTGGGAGTTTGAAATTATTTCTCTCATTTTATGTAGGTTCTGATAGTAGCTAAAATGTGCATTTAATGCAAAATATTATTATATCGTTAACACCTTAAGAACAGTACTTGCAAAAAAATTCATAATCAAATGCTAATGCTAGAATTTTCAATATTTATCATAAATATTTAACATGACAGTACATAACATTTTTGTATCTAGACCATGTTGACCCATATTGAGTGTTAAGCAAGGAAAAAACTTAAAGATGCAGAAAGTGTCACCAAAACAGAAGGCGAATACATGTTTTACAGATTTATCCCAAATTATCAAATCCTTGAAATATAAATAATTTTTCCCCACCCTGTTTGTGTCAGTACTTAACAGTCAGTGAACTCATTGTAAGTTAGTTTTGTTTCAGATTCTGTTGGCGCAACATTAATAAAACCACTCTTCTCTTCTCAGGACTTTTCTGATCTATCTGATGAGTGGGAACAGTTGTATATTTGGCTCCTCCATTGAATCCTCCACTGATAAGAATGAGGAGACCCTGAAAGTGGACGTCCTACTCTTTGCCCCTGATATCCTACCTCAGCACTGCTGTGTACAGCGTCTAGACGCCACCAGTGACCAAACCAAGGGAAGTAGCAAGATGCGAACCCTACTCAGACCCCTCCACAGCGCACACATTACGCACAACGGCGTCCCCCTTGATGACGAGGTTGAGTTGTGTCCGGGGGACCTAGTGGGGCTCGGGCAGCACTATCTCTTTATGTTCAAGGACCCTACAGCCTCAGGAGCCTTCCAGACCCCATCCTGGATGGCCACCCTGTGTCCTCCAGCCACAGCGTCACCCTGTAAACTGTGTGGAACATCTGTCAGGAGGAGCAGGACTCAAAAAATGGCCGCCCGCTGGAGGGACTTGGAGGGCAGGGTACTGTCGCTGTCCTATCAGGTGCAGCATGAAGATCAAGTCTTGGAGAAGATTCTCAGTATGGTGGACCCAGGAGGGGAAGAACCCAAACTTACCCCAGCCTTTCTGCTGTGTCTGTGCATTCAGCACTCCACCACCAACTTTGAGTTGGCTCACCTCCGGAAATTGTTGCTCTCTATCGCTAATCAGGTCCAGCTCACCATGTGGGTGAGTGGGAGTTTATAGAGTACGAAAAGCAGCCAACAAATACCATTAAAAAGAAAAGCACCATACTATTAAATGTTGTACCATAGTAATACGTAATGGTGTTTTTGGACATATATACCATGATAGTTCCTTGGTATTCTTTAAAATACTTTGGAGTACCACATAGTACCATCTTACTCTGCAGGCTGGTAGAATAGATTATGGAACAGCCAACAAAGTACCTTGGAGTAACGTGTGTATAATATATATATATATATATATATATATGGTTTATTATTGTAGTAACCATTTAGTACTATGGTGTATGGAAGTCTGTGATGTCCATATGATGCAATTTAAAACCAACTGAGTACTGAACACAAGAACATGTCCTGTTTGAGACCCCTTTTGGATAGCTAAAATAGGTCATTGTTCTCATCCGAGATTAAAGGTTGTAGTACACTTAAACAGATCTGTTCTTCTGACATGTTTTTTTTTCTCCTCTACAGGAAAGAACAAAAGAAATTGCAGCTCTGCAGCCAGACATGTGAGAGAGCTTATTTCTTTCTGCAACCATTCTTCATTCACATGCCTCTCTGAAATAAGAGCAGGGAACTTAAAGGACCGCAGTAACTAGCTCATTATCACCCATGGTGCTGTGGGTGCTCAATTCACTTTTGTTTTCTCTGTGGCGCCCAATCATGACCTGAGACAGGGCCACTTGAGCATGTCATTAACTGTTGAAGTATCCAGTAATAAATCTGTCTGCAGACAGACAGCAGTGTTAAAGTGGTTCAGACTCTGATTGTCTCATGTGCAAATTGTAGATTTGGCTAGCAGAGAGCTGGAATTTTCTATCAGTTATGTTTTCCGCTCAGTCTACATCCTGATTTTTAATCTTTCCCCTACATACTGTGGTGAGGTATACAGATTAGAGGTTAAAATGGAAGTACTAAAGGGTGGCAAATTAACCTCAACTTCTTTTATTTTTATTTTGGTTTACTTGCGTCTTTTTGGGGCTATTCAAAGTCAAGAAGCCAAAAAAAAGGTTTTGCAAGTGTTTTCAAGTGTATAGAAAATTGTGAAGCCAGTGACATCATTGCCCCAATTTAAACCAGATTTTCTTTGTCTTATTTAATTAGTTGTTAAGATGGTTGGTTTGTTGGTTGGACTTTCAGATAGACAGATGTTTGGTTGATTGGATGGATCGTTCGATGGATGGATGGATGGATGGATGTTGAATGGTTGGTTGGACAGACAGACAGATACATAAATGGTTATATGGATGGTTGATGATTGAATTGGTTGGTTGGTTAGAAAGATAAATAAATAGATGTATGGTTGTATAGACAGATATATATATATATATATATATACAGTATATATATATATATATATATATATATATATATAATATATATATATATATATATATATATATATATATATATATATATTGTTGTGTATATATATATATATATATAAATAAATTGTTAGACATAATGATATGGTGATTGATTGGTTTGTTGGTTGGACAGACATGTAGACAGACAGAAAGGTTGATAGATGGATGGCTAGTTAGACAAAATGACAGATAAATATAAAGTTGGACAATTGGTTGGACAGACCAATCAATGGATGTATGTAGACAGACAGATTATTTATTGGTTAGTTGGATGGACATAAATTTTGATGGATAGACACATAGCTGGTTCGTTGGTTAGACAGAAAGATATTTGGTTGCTGGGTTGGTTTGATAGACATATTAAAAAAAAGTTACAGAGGTAAATGGTTGGTTGGTTGATTTTTTCAGCAGATATTTAGACTGACACCCAAAAGGTAGATGGATGGTTGTTTAGACAAATGGATAGAAATATGGTTGAACAAGCGTATAGATAGGTGTTCATAGACGGATAGATGTCTGGTTGGTTGGATGTACAGATATGTTTATATATAGATGGTTGGTTGGTTGGTTTAGTCAGACAGATGAAGGGGTGGCTGTATAGATTGCTGGTTGATTGGTTAGACAGGTAAGTGGATGGTTGTTTAGATATATGAATGGTTGTTTGGTTATACAGATGAACGGTTGGTTGTTTGTTTGGACAAAGAGATACATACAGGTGCATCTCAATAAATTAGAATGTCCTGAAAAAGTTCATTTTTTCTTGTAAGTTATTTCAAAAAGTGAAACTTTCATATATTTTAGATTCATTGCATGTAAAGTAAAACATTTCAAAAGTTTTTTGTTTTAATTTTGATGATTAGAGCTTACAGTTCATGAAAGTCAAAAATCAGTATCTCAAAATATTAGAATATTTACATTTGAGTTTCAAAATGACCATCCCTACAGTTTAAATTCCGGGTATCTCTTGTTCTTTGAAACCACATTAATGGAGAAGACTGCTGACTTGGCAATGATCCAGAAGACGAACATTGACGCCCTCCACAAAGAGGGTAAGTCACAGAGGGTCATTACTGAAAGGTGTGGCTGTTTACAGAGTACTGTATCAAAGCATATTAAATGCAAAGTTGACTGGAAGGAAGAATTTGGGTAGGAAAAGGTGCACAAGCAACAGGGATGACTGCAAGCTTGAGAATACTGTCAAGCAAAGCTGATTCAAACACTTGTGAGAGCTTCACAAGGAGTGGACTGAAGCTGGAGTCAGTGCATCAAGAGTCACCACGCTCAGACGTCTTCAGGAAAAGGGCTACCAAGCCACTTCTGAACCAGAGACAACGTCAGAAGCGTCTTACCTGGGCTGTGGAGAAAAAGAACTCAGTGGTCCAAAGTCCTCTTTTCAGATGAAAGTAAATTTTGCATTTCATTTGGAAATCAAGGTCCCAGAGTCTGGAGGAAGAGTGGAAAGGCACAGAATCCATGTTGCTTGAAGTCCAGTGTGAAGTTTCCACAGTCAGTGATGATTTGGGCTGCCATGTCATCTGCTGGTGTTGGTCCACTGTGTTTTCTGAAGTCCACAGTCAACGCAGCCATCTCACAGGAAATTTTTAGAGCACTTCATGCTTCCTTCTGCTGACAAGCTTTATGGAGATGCTGATTTCATTTTCCAGCAGGACTTGGCACCTGCCCACACTGCCCAAAGGTACCAAAAGCTGGTTCAATGACCATGGTGTTACTGTGCTTGATTGGCCAGCAAACTCGCCTGACCTGAACCCCATAGAGAATCTATGGGGTATTGTCAAGAGGAAGATCAGAGACACCAGACCCAACAATGCAGATGACCTGAAGGCCGCTATCAAAGCAACCTGGGCTTCCATACCACCTCAGCAGTGCCACAAACTGATCACCTCCATGCCACGCCAAATTGAGGCAGTAATTAAAGCAAAAGGAGCCCCTACCAAGTATTGAGTACATATACAGTAAATTAACATACTTTCCAGAAGGCCAACAATTCACTAAAAATGTTTTTTTTATTGGTCTTATGAAGTATTCTAATTTGTTGAGATAGTGAATTGGTGGGTTTTTGTTAAATGTGAGCCTAAATCATCACAATTAAAAGAACCAAAGACTTAAACTACTTCAGTCTGTGTGCATTGAATTTATTTAATACACGAGTTTCACAATTTGAGTTGAATTACTGAAATAAATGAACTTTTCCATGACATTCTAATTTATTGAGATGCACCTGTAGTTGGATAGATGGTTGGTTTGGTTGGTTGGTTTGGAGAATCAGTGTTTAGTTGGTCTGATGAATGGATGATTGTTTTTTTGGATTGGCAGATAGATGGATGGATGAATAATTGAATGTATAACATGTGAACATTGTGCTTACTATGCTACAGAAGCACCAGTGATACGTCAGCAGAGCAGCAAGTGTTGAACATCAAGGATCTGATCCCAGGCCTGCAGCCGCTGGTGCTGTGGATGTCCAACTCCATTGAGCTGCTGCACTTCATCCAACATGAGGTCCCTCTGCTCCTAACATGGAGACAGCAGGACAGACAGGAAATGGACAAAGGTACAAGCCTTCCCTCTGTGTTGTCCTAAATTATACTAAATACTGTATGTGTTTGATCACTGTGACCAATGGCCTCTTTGGCTTGTTGCTTTAGTTATTGGTTCATTTCAGCTTTTTGTTTCAGAACAATAGAAAGCTGGTACTTGAGGTCTTCTGTGAATGTGCAATAACATCATGTCTCCATCTGCTCAGAATCAATGGATTATCAGATCCAGTCCACACGTGCTGCCAGTGAGGAGGCCATGACAGTCCTAGAGGAAGTCATCATGTTCACCTTCCAGCAATGTGTCTACTATCTCACTAAAGTAAGTACAAATTAAAGACCATTATGTCTGTCTATTGATTAAATTATTTAAAGATTTTGTGTGGTTAAGTAAGTATTATATTTAGTATATTACTACTAAAAGTATAACCTTTTAGTAATTGTTCTTGAAAGGTAATATTTATATTTCATTAAATATGTCCCTCCTAGCCCTAAAGGATGTAAAATATGTAAAACAGGACATAACCGTGTAAACACCATTTTGCGCTTCCAGTCTGTAAGCCAAAATAAAGTCATAACAAGGCAGTAGAGACATGGGGATTGGCCATAGCCATTGGTGAGCGAGATAACTTGTCCTCTCCACCCAAAGAATCAAAAAAAACACATTAACAGTGTATTTTCTCAAGGCTCAAGTTAATGACAAATCCCTGCCGCTCTCATACGAGCGTGGAATGTTTTGGAACACGATGTTGACAACATTTATTTTCGGGCTGGATTTGTCTGTAGTTGTCCTTGATGAATGTCTTAAAGACATTGTTCAATCCGACTCAAATTGTTATTTTTTGTCAATTGTTATTTCCTCCATGGAACATAAGGAAAATGTATTAGTTTTCGATTTTTAACTGAACTATTTTTTTAATGTTTGATGTACCTCCTTTGGAACATCTCAAGAAAGCCAATGTTGTTATTGTTAACTAAAACAAAAACTATTTAAAGTAAAGTAAAAGTATTGAAATTACTAATACTAAAATTGAAATAGCTGTTATTTAAATCTAAATACAAATATGAAACTTTATAAAAATAAAATGCACATAAAATTGAAACTAATATTAAAATAAAAAACAGACCATATGAAAAGTAAACTTAATTCAAAATAATAAATTCTACTGTATGATAGTATATAAACAGCGCTAAAATAACACTTAAGAAAACGTCATGAAACTCATTCTCTATTAAATTATGTCAGTTGCATCAGTTCAGTGGAGCAGAAAATCCTGCAGGTGATTAAGTCACCTTGAAATCCGGGCTAGTTGAAGACAAGAAATTCCGAACATGTGGCACATTTGTTGCAGATTAACTTTGTGGATGAATAGTAAATGGAAAGGAAATGTCTTTCACAGTCCAATCACTTCAGTCTTGTCCTAGAAAACAACTGACATATCAGGAGTTAAGAGGACTGTCAGTGGAGCAGACAGGAAGGCTGTAGTTACCCATCCTCTGCCTGATGGGGAAGCAGCTGTGGACCTCCACATTTGGAGAGTTCATCTGTTTCCTGAGCAGGAAATATTCTGTTCTCGTCACCAGAAAGAGAGAGGAGTGTCCAGTTAAAGCAGTCATACCTAACACCCATCAGGAAATGGAATAGTTACCAGGAGTTTAGTTTCTGAATCATTACCATAGAAATTTCCTTGAAGAAGCCAGTCTGACATGTGTTACCTGTGATGCCAGACTGTGTAAGGTGATTGGTTGGTGACAGAAAATTGTATTTTCATGGTAAAAGAGCATACAGATCATTAAACTCATTGTAATAAGGAACATTAACTTCTTTTCTATTAACACATGTTGGGAATGGTTTCATCATAGCATTTAGGTATGTCCGTTGTATGTCAGTTGTTGTGAATGATGGGATCCAGGCATCATTACAATGAATGCCATGATGTCATGGCTGTGACCAAAAGGCAAGGCAAGAATGTGTCAGTCATGAGCCTTTGGCTCTGGGTAGTTTCTCAATGACCTCATGTGGCTGAAGTGCATGGAGTTTGAGGAGTGTGAACCACTTATTTCAGCTTCAGTAACCTTTGCTGTGCCCTGACATATTGGCATTGTGTGTGTGTGTGCGTTTTATGGGTTTTATTGAGGAACAGCCACATTTACTGCTGTTCAGTGAATTTTTATGGACAAAATCCAGTAATTTCAATAGGAATCCACGCGATTGGTAGTTTCGTGTGAGGGCGAAAAATTTCGCCGCACAGATTTCGCAGTGGATTCAAGGTAGTCACGGATTTGCTGCTTGGTTTGAAAGTTCTGTGTGAGCTGTGCTTCACAGATTTCTACACTATTGACAACAGACAATAGACTTTTTTTCTTAAGAAATTTCGCCAGAATTTCGCAGTTGTGACCATGCCTTTACATTGAAATCTGACGTTTTATTTGCAGTGGATGGCCATAGTGATTGTGAGCTGTTTCATACATCACTACACTGTTGACAATAGACAAACAACCTTTTTCCGCCACAATTTCAGGGCTTTCATTTTACTCACATTTGTGAATTAAAATAGATATATGCAAACTGTAAAATGTATTTAGGAGCAGATAAAATGTCCCTAAGTTTAATGAAATTTAAGGTCATAAAATGTTTTAAATACTTTAAATTGTATGTCAAATGTCTTAATTATCATTTTCAGAGGACTTTAATTTGGGGATGGAAGAACAGAAATTTCTAAACTGCCTAATGTTATTAAACTTAAAAATGTTATGGTGTAATTATATGTGAGCACTGCACATTTTAAAATAAAAACGTAGGGCTGTTGCGCTTTCTACAGGCTCGATGTTTCAGAGCAGTTCACAGCCAATGAAAATCCATATTTATGGCAATTGCTTACGATCAACTGTTGATGAATTTTGACACTGTTTATTTTGGGGTTTTTATATAAATAAGACAATTGTAAGACTGCGTATTTTTATCACCCGCATCTTAAAATGATTAGCCAGTATATAGACATAATAAAAAGTAGAGCATATAGATTTCAAAATAAGAGTCCCAGTGTATTTCGGGCTTCTAATTAAAAGTCTCGCAATATGCATAATGTTTTTTTTTTTTTTCCCTGCTTAATATTGGTATTATGCCTTCAGTTTGAAATCTCACGTTTCATTTGCAGTTGATGGTCATGATCTCTTGCCAGACCTTTTCTCTTTCCTTATTTCCTTGTGCTTAAAGAAACAACTTCCTGGTGAATGTTGTTTGATATTTTCCTTTATTTTGGATCCGTATGCTGTGTTTTTGTGAGCTCTGTGATAAAATACGCTCCCACTGGGCTCTCAGTCTTGCCTGAGTTCCCGTCTGGCACAGTTATCTGCTCAGTCCTTATTGGTTTACAGAATCCTTTTATCTGTTCCTGAGGGGCAGCAGTGTTTTAGTCAGTGGGAAAAGGTGAGTGTGGATGTGAGATGCGTCTGCTGCTTTAGTCTTATCTGAATGATTCTCAGGACTCTCACTGCTGCTGTAACAATGGGCAGTCAGGGCAGAGACATTCTCCAGAGTCCAGTCACAGCCGCATATCAACCCGCTGAGAGGAAGTCAGCCTGTGCCGTACTTCCTGTTGGCTCAGACGCGACGTTCAGGAACTGCACACAGCACTGCTTCTGGCTACGTGACCTGCACAAATAATGTGACCTGTATTGCTCTGTCCTGTGCTTTCTGTAATGTTTTAGGGTTACATTTACATTCAGAGTTTACACACATATTGTTACATATTATGTATTTGGCAATACATTGAGGTTTTAAAATATTAGAAATATATATTCAGGATCGATATATATTTATATATACAACCACTCAAAAGTAAGTAAAAAAATATATATATGTTTTTAAAGAAGCATAAGTAGCACAGTAACATTTGTAGCCAATAATAATACATTGTATGGGTCAAAGTTATCGATTTTTCTTTTATGCCAAAAATCATTAGGATGTTAAGTAAAGATCATGTTCCATGAAGATATTTAGTAAATTTCCTACCGTAAATATATCAAAATTTATTTTTTTATTAGTAATATGCATTGCTAAGAACTTAATTTGGACAACTTTAAAGGTGATTTTCTCAATATTTAGATTTTTTTGCACCCTTTTTTGCAGATTCCAGATTTTCAAATAGTTGTATCTCAGCCAAATATTGTCCTATCATAACAAACCATACATTAATGGAAAACTTATTTATTCAGCTTTCAGATAAAAAACGGACCCTTATGACTGGTTTTGTGGTCCAAGGTCACATATGCTAATTTGATGCTCAAGAAACATTTAATCAATGTTGACAACAGTTCTATATATTTATTCATTGTGGAAACTGATACATTTTTACAAGTTAAAAAGAACACCATTTATTTGAAACAGAAATATTTTGTAACATTATAAATGTCTTTACTGTCACTTTTGATCACTTTTCCTTGCTGAATAAAAGTATTAACATCTTTCATAGAAAAAATAAATCTCTCTGACCCCAAACTTTTGAACAGTAGCATATATTTAGATTTAGAGCTATTCAAGATTTTCTAATTATTTATATTTGAAATTATATACATTTGAATTTAAAGTATATATTTAGAATTTGGATTGATACTTATATTTTCAATAGTGCTGTCAAACGATTAATCACATCCAAAATAAAAGTTTTTGTTTACATAATATATGTGTGTATACTGTGTATATTTATTATATATATATATATAAAATGTACATGTACATTTTACACAAAATCCTACTACATAATTTTCACATGACTTAGTAATTAGTATGATTAAGTACATAAATGAAGTATTCATTTATGCATGTTGCAAAATAAAGACTCCTGAAGTATATGTACTGCAGTAAGTATTATATATGGGGTCAGTTTGTATAGAATTTCTCATAATAAAGCTATCGTATCATATATATTTAAGCGATTGGTAAGCACAGTAAACAAACATTTTTCCCATTTCCTCTGTTAGAGTATGTATGCCATGTTACCCGGGCTGCTAGACAGTAACCCTTTCTCTGAGAGCGGTCAGCTGCGCATGCCTGCGGGAGTCAGCCAAATCCTGGACGTCCTGAAGGAGGCACTGCACCTGCTCAACACTTTCCAGGTGCACAGCGAGATCACATCTCAACTGCTGACCTACCTGTTCTTCTTCACCAACGCCTCGCTCTTCAACACACTCATGGAGAGAGGTGAGCAGACGCACTGAAGATCCTTCTGAGGACCTGTTGCACAAGCTGTTTACACCACAACCACAATGGCTACAACATGTAAGGCGAGAGAGCGTGGTGTGAACTATTTTGTTGAACCGTCTGTTCTCACGCCAGTGGTCTTGATACTTCGTTTGGACAGGAATTTTTCACAAGGGTGTGAATTTTACAATGTGAATATTTGCACCTAGGTGTAAATAACACTGGCTGCATAGCACAGCTATTTGCATTACAATAGTTTCCTGGAGCCGGACAAAATAATGACAAAATATAAATTGGTTTAGTTTGAATTGAGATTTGACATTTTGTGAGATTGTGACTTTTGACAATTACTGAAAAGCTATAATGAATAACATGTTACCTCTTGCACTTATTGAGACGTTGACGTGTTTTAAGGGTCCGGAGGTGGCTTCTACCAGTGGTCTAGAGGAGTGCAGATCCGGGCCAACCTGGACTTGCTGATGGACTGGATTCAGAGCATTGGCATGGGAGATTTGGCTGCTGACTTCTTCCAGAGACTCTCCTCAGCTGTCAATCTGCTCGCAACTCCCAAGGAGACCCTACAGCAGGTCAGAAACCCTTTGAACTGCTTCACACATGCTTACACAGATACAAATACAAAGTATTTACAGATGTATTGCACTAGAGATGTGCCTTTATTCTGCAATTCTGCTGCCATGCTCATATACTCATACACAATAAAATGCTCTTACACCAAAAAAAAAACACTAACTATACAGAATAAAAACAACATTCAATTTAATAAACCCACAGCAGAACAAAATGCCATAATAATAAAAGACTGATTTATCGGCTGATAAATTAAATAATATTTGTACATTTTGTAAATTCATATTTTGTAGACAGTATTGAAGCATTTATTTTGCATAAATTTTGATTTGTACTATTTGAGGTGAACCTACCCAAAATGTTGTTTCCTATTGTCATGGATAACCTGGAAATTTCATGGAATTTTAAAATAGTTTTTTCCAGATATGGAGAATTCATGAAATTTGTAAAATGTTAAACACCATGGAAGGTAATATAGAGACTATAAATTGGCAACACTTAACACAATTTCTTTAATTTTGCAGCAAATTTTGATTTGTACTATTTGAGGTGAACCTACCCAATATATTGTTTCCTATTGTCATGGAAAACCTGGAAATATCAATAGAATATTCGATATTCGAATAGAATACAATAGAAGTCATGAAATTAGTAAAATCTTTATATAGTGAAAAAAAGAAGTTTATATAGTGATATGGGTAACACTTTACAATAAGGTCCTATATTAGGTGGCATTACTGCATTAACATTGAATAATAATGATCAATTAATTTGTTACAGTTGTTATTAATCTTTTTAAATATATGTTTTAATAAAAATACAGCTGTTCATTGTTAGTTTGTTAGCTCAGGTCCATTAAATAATATTAACAGATACAATATTTGATTTTAATATAATAATTTGAATGTATTAGTGAACGTTGTTAACTAATGTAGTAGTTACCTAATGTCATCAAATGGAACCATATTGTAAAGTGTTGCATATTTTTTGTTGTTATACTCTGAAATTTTCCATCAGTTAGATATTGCTCTTGTGAGTAAAAGTTGCTTACAAGCCATCGTGTTGTGAGAAAATTGTTCTCTTGAATTGCTTTTAATGAATTAGTCAAAACAGTTCACAAATCCGTCTGAATGATTCATTTGTGAATCAGTCCAAAAAAATAAAAAATACCCATATTAGGAAATGCATTGGTCGTAAAGTGTGGGAACCCTGGGTATCGATGACTATCAAAATAAATTGTGTACTGTACTTGGTGTGTCAAAAATGGTGCTGATGCATTCCTATATTGTCTGTTCAGTTTGATTTTGACGAACATCTTGTTCTAGTTTCACTAAACTGTGAATGAATAAGGCAGCTCTTTAGTTGCAAAGAAGAATGCATTTGGGTTTGACAGCAAGGTGTGTTGGAGGTTATAATCTGGGTTTGACTGCTGAATTGACAGGTTGTGAGTATCAGTTATCCTGATAAAGCCCTTTATTTACTGTGTTTCCATTACCCTTCAAATTGCACAAATTGAAATTGAAAATTGAAAATACGGATACATGTCAATTTTGTAAAAACACCCATATATCGCAAAAAAGTTTTTATGCTCACATGAGGTGGTTTTTCAATTTGAAAAAGGAATATTTTGCAAAACTGCAATGGAAACATTGTTTTTCGCATTTTCAGGTCACAAGTCATATGATCATTCTTCAACATACTTTAAGAAACAGTTCTTTAAGAAACACTTCATACGTGGCAGATCTCAAGTTTTAGGGGGCTATCCGTGCCATTATTGTTTAAATAACCCTTTATTTACACTGCATTGCGGCGGCCGACACGGCCACCTGATCAAAGAAACTTTAGTCAATGCTGATGTTTATACTGGCCGCGCCACGGCACATTTCAGAAGCGTTCCAGAAGCGGCACTCTGTGCCTTCAAAACTATTGAAACTCTGTGCTGCTTCTGTAAAGATAGACACATACGCCGCCTCCGATTAATTGTGACCCTGGACCACAAAACCAGTCTTAAGTCGCTGGTGTATATTTGTAGCAATAGCCAAAAACATTTTTATTTTATGCCAAAAATCATTAGGATGTTAAGTAAAGATCATATTCTATGAAGATATTTAGTAAATTTCCTACTGTAAATATATCAAAACTTAATTTTTTATAAGTAATATGCATAGCTAAGAACTTCATTTGGACAACTTTAAAGGTGATTTTCTCAATATTTAGATTTTTTTGCACCCTCAGATTCCAGATTTTCAAATAGTTGTATCTCGGCCAAATATTGTCCTATCATAACAAACCATGTAGTAGTGGAAATCTTATTTATTCAGTTTTCAGATGATGTATAAATAACTATAAATAAATAATATAAATAAAAGATTTATAAATAAATCTAAAAAAATTGACCCTTATGACTGGTTTTGTGGTCCAGGGTCACAAATATAATGGCTAGTGCAGTGGCTGCGATATACATAACTCTACCAAAATTCGTCGCCACGACTTATTGCAAGAGGAGAAAATTACATTTTAGTCACATACCATCGGTTAATGGAGACGCCATCATTTCGCAATACTTTTTTATCGACATTTATAAAATATCGCTAAAGTTTTGAGCAAATCTGTAATGGTAATGCAGTTAATGTGAAATGGTATTTTGCCTAGCAACACCCTATCAACCAAATAGACAACCACCTAGTAACTACTTAGCAGCCATACAGCAATATCTTAGCACTTTCTTAGGAACACAACACTCAACATAGAATATTTTAGCAAGTTCTAGCAACAGTCTAGCACACCCGGCCAACTACTCAGAACACTCCAGCAATCGCTAAATCTATCTCACTCTTAATTCTGTATAGATCTTAAACTACATAAAATGCACAAGGTTGATTTAACCTTCAGACTTCTAGGTTTTTTAAAACTATTTTAAAGATTTCGACAACTCTAGCCAACATTACAATTTGTCTTGAGGAACTGTACCGTTCTAGCTAATAATATTAGCACATGTAGCACTTGTCGAGACAAATGAGACCACAAATGTCTGTCAGTATCATCCAGTGTGCAATTACTGAATGTTAACTTCCTCTATCCTGTCAACAAACAATGGTTGCATGTCACAGTTACTAGGAGACTGGTTGTTAAGGTTCCACCCATGGCATGAGGTCACAGTTTGTGGTTTGTAAAACAACCATTTCTGCACATAGTTTCAGATGTCTTTTCGCCTTTTCCATCCATCTATTCTGGGACAGCCATTGAGACTCTTCAGCCCAGACCGTTGCTTGTGAGTGCCCATAGCAAAGAAAAATCACAAAATGTCTTCTCCTTAATGTCTCAGTTATTTCTTTTAGACAGCAATGAGATCGAATGAAACGTAATTATAGACATTTTGTGTCACTCAACAGTGTCTTAAACTGTGCTCTCAGTTTTGTCAAGTCTGCAAACAAAATCTTAAATATTTCTTATCAAATGTATCCAAGATGATCTGAGCGGCTATCCACATGCATTGTCAATTGTCTCATTTGTGTATGTGTTTAAGGAAGCCCAGGAGGAACTTCTGAAACAAATGTGATACATCCAAACTCTAGACCTGTTGTACTTATGGGATTGGGTTCTAGTATATCCTTGTCATATTCCAGTTATACTCCAAACTGGTGTCAGATCAGTAAAACGGGAACCTTATACCAGACCTGGCTTCATTAAATATTTAGAATTATTTTAATGCACATGGCCGAAAACAACATGACTGTGTTTTGAGTTTAGTCAGTCTTGTGGCTTTTTCAGACTAATGTGACACCACCCATCACGTGTTTGAGGCTTTTCTCAAAAATGTCTATGCATCAGCTAAAATTTTCTCACTACATTCATCCTAGAACAGTTCATTACTTACTAATTAAGCAATTATCTGTAAAATATACATTGATCTTTTAAAATATTCTTACATATTTTAAATACGATAGCGTTTTTCTATTTTTGCACAAGGCATGCAAACTGTATTCTTTATTCAAATTAAACTGAAAGAAACACTGAAAATGTAAACAAAAATAGCATTAATAAAGATGAACTCTCAGCTGAATTAAACTACGCTGTAACCTTAACCATGTGCCACACATATCCTGTCAGCTTCGGCAGAGGTCTCTTGTGCTGGTGAGTTTGTACAATGTTCATTCCCAGCTGCTGTTTCCTAAATTTTGTGAAGAGACTGATTTAATTACATACAACTACTGGATGTTGTTTTGTTCTGGATTCAAAATGACACAGAGGAAAACACTACCCTGTTATTAAGATTGACTATTCTTAAGACACCACTGAAGGAGAATGAAAACCAATGTTGTTTGGTGAGCTGACCTTTGTGGCTGTATTTCCTTTGTGGTATTTTAAATATGTTTTGTTTGTTCGAGAATAGAGTTCGCTTGTCAAATCAAGGCATATATCATTAGAAATGATGCACTCTTGCAAAATGAATAACTGTATACCTTTTTTTTATCAAAAATACTAGAAACTAGTGTGTCCACCCTAATATTCTCATTATTGCATAGGAATGAACTGAGAGTACATGATATTTGACCAGCGTTGCATTTCTCTGCTTGTTTTACTTGAACTTAGTGCTGCTTTTGACAATATAGAACACAACAATATTCCATATTGTGTTAACATTTCTAAACAGGCACTAGCCTATTTTAGATTCTACAAGTTAGTTTGT
>CM041794.1:4022287-4069787 GCA_023376895.1 Aspiorhynchus laticeps
CACTAGTTTCTAGTATTTTTGATAAAAAAAAAGGTATACAGGTTATTCATTTTGCAAGAGTGCATCATTTCTAATGATATATGCCTTGATTTGACAAGCGAACTCTATTCTCGAACAAACAAAACATATTTAAAATACCACAAAGGAAATACAGCACAAAGGTCAGCTCACCAAACAACATTGGTTTTCATTCTCCTTCAGTGGTGTCTTAAGAATAGTCAATCTTAATAACAGGGTAGTGTTTTCCTCTGTGTCATTTTGAATCCAGAACAAAACAACATCCAGTAGTTGTATGTAATTAAATCAGTCTCTTCACAAAATTTAGGAAACAGCAGCTGGGAATGAACATTGTACAAACTCACCAGCACAAGAGACCTCTGCCGAAGCTGACAGGATATGTGTGGCACATGGTTAAGGTTACAGCGTAGTTTAATTCAGCTGAGAGTTCATCTTTATTAATGCTATTTTTGTTTACATTTTCAGTGTTTCTTTCAGTTTAATTTGAATAAAGAATACAGTTTGCATGCCTTGTGCAAAAATAGAAAAACGCTATCGTATTTAAAATATGTAAGAATATTTTAAAAGATCAATGTATATTTTACAGATAATTGCTTAATTAGTAAGTAATGAACTGTTCTAGGATGAATGTAGTGAGAAAATTTTAGCTGATGCATAGACATTTTTGAGAAAAGCCTCAAACACGTGATGGGTGGTGTCACATTAGTCTGAAAAAGCCACAAGACTGACTAAACTCAAAACACAGTCATGTTGTTTTCGGCCATGTGCATTAAAATAATTCTAAATATTTAATGAAGCCAGGTCTGGTATAAGGTTCCCGTTTTACTGATCTGACACCAGTTTGGAGTATAACTGGAATATGACAAGGATATACTAGAACCCAATCCCATAAGTACAACAGGTCTAGAGTTTGGATGTATCACATTTGTTTCAGAAGTTCCTCCTGGGCTTCCTTAAACACATACACAAATGAGACAATTGACAATGCATGTGGATAGCCGCTCAGATCATCTTGGATACATTTGATAAGAAATATTTAAGATTTTGTTTGCAGACTTGACAAAACTGAGAGCACAGTTTAAGACACTGTTGAGTGACACAAAATGTCTATAATTACGTTTCATTCGATCTCATTGCTGTCTAAAAGAAATAACTGAGACATTAAGGAGAAGACATTTTGTGATTTTTCTTTGCTATGGGCACTCACAAGCAACGGTCTGGGCTGAAGAGTCTCAATGGCTGTCCCAGAATAGATGGATGGAAAAGGCGAAAAGACATCTGAAACTATGTGCAGAAATGGTTGTTTTACAAACCACAAACTGTGACCTCATGCCATGGGTGGAACCTTAACAACCAGTCTCCTAGTAACTGTGACATGCAACCATTGTTTGTTGACAGGATAGAGGAAGTTAACATTCAGTAATTGCACACTGGATGATACTGACAGACATTTGTGGTCTCATTTGTCTCGACAAGTGCTACATGTGCTAATATTATTAGCTAGAACGGTACAGTTCCTCAAGACAAATTGTAATGTTGGCTAGAGTTGTCGAAATCTTTAAAATAGTTTTAAAAAACCTAGAAGTCTGAAGGTTAAATCAACCTTGTGCATTTTATGTAGTTTAAGATCTATACAGAAGACAGGGTGTGCTAGACTGTTGCTAGAACTTGCTAAAATATTCTATGTTGAGTGTTGTGTTCCTAAGAAAGTGCTAAGATATTGCTGTATGGCTGCTAAGTAGTTACTAGGTGGTTGTCTATTTGGTTGATAGGGTGTTGCTAGGCAAAATACCATTTCACATTAACTGCATTACCATTACAGATTTGCTCAAAACTTTAGCGATATTTATAAATGTCGATAAAAAAGTATTGCGAAATGATGGCGTCTCCATTAACCGATGGTATGTGACTAAAATGTAATTTTCTCCTCTTGCAATAAGTCGTGGCGACGAATTTTGGTAGAGTTATGTATATCGCAGCCACTGCACTAGCCATTATATTTGTGACCCTGGACCACAAAACCAGTCATAAGGGTCAATTTTTTTAGATTTATTTATAAATCTTTTATTTATATTATTTATTTATAGTTATTTATACATCATCTGAAAACTGAATAAATAAGATTTCCACTACTACATGGTTTGTTATGATAGGACAATATTTGGCCGAGATACAACTATTTGAAAATCTGGAATCTGAGGGTGCAAAAAAATCTAAATATTGAGAAAATCACCTTAAAGTTGTCCAAATGAAGTTCTTAGCTATGCATATTACTTATAAAAAATTAAGTTTTGATATATTTACAGTAGGAAATTTACTAAATATCTTCATAGAATATGATCTTTACTTAACATCCTAATGATTTTTGGCATAAAATAAAAATGTTTTTGGCTATTGCTACAAATATACACCAGCGACTTAAGACTGGTTTTGTGGTCCAGGGTCACAATTAATCGGAGGCGGCGTATGTGTCTATCTTTACAGAAGCAGCACAGAGTTTCAATAGTTTTGAAGGCACAGAGTGCCGCTTCTGGAACGCTTCTGAAATGTGCCGTGGCGCGGCCAGTATAAACATCAGCATTGACTAAAGTTTCTTTGATCAGGTGGCCGTGTCGGAGCCGCAATGCAGTGTAAATAAAGGGTTATTTAAACAATAATGGCACGGATAGCCCCCTAAAACTTGAGATCTGCCACGTATGAAGTGTTTCTTAAAGAACTGTTTCTTAAAGTATGTTGAAGAATGATCATATGACTTGTGACCTGAAAATGCGAAAAACAATGTTTCCATTGCAGTTTTGCAAAATATTCCTTTTTCAAATTGAAAAACCACCTCATGTGAGCATAAAAACTTTTTTGCGATATATGGGTGTTTTTACAAAATTGACATGTATCCGTATTTTCAATTTTCAATTTCAATTTGTGCAATTTGAAGGGTAATGGAAACACAGTAAATAAAGGGCTTTATCAGGATAACTGATACTCACAACCTGTCAATTCAGCAGTCAAACCCAGATTATAACCTCCAACACACCTTGCTGTCAAACCCAAATGCATTCTTCTTTGCAACTAAAGAGCTGCCTTATTCATTCACAGTTTAGTGAAACTAGAACAAGATGTTCGTCAAAATCAAACTGAACAGACAATATAGGAATGCATCAGCACCATTTTTGACACACCAAGTACAGTACACAATTTATTTTGATAGTCATCGATACCCAGGGTTCCCACACTTTACGACCAATGCATTTCCTAATATGGGTATTTTTTATTTTTTTGGACTGATTCACAAATGAATCATTCAGACGGATTTGTGAACTGTTTTGACTAATTCATTAAAAGCAATTCAAGAGAACAATTTTCTCACAACACGATGGCTTGTAAGCAACTTTTACTCACAAGAGCAATATCTAACTGATGGAAAATTTCAGAGTATAACAACAAAAAATATGCAACACTTTACAATATGGTTCCATTTGATGACATTAGGTAACTACTACATTAGTTAACAACGTTCACTAATACATTCAAATTATTATATTAAAATCAAATATTGTATCTGTTAATATTATTTAATGGACCTGAGCTAACAAACTAACAATGAACAGCTGTATTTTTATTAAAACATATATTTAAAAAGATTAATAACAACTGTAACAAATTAATTGATCATTATTATTCAATGTTAATGCAGTAATGCCACCTAATATAGGACCTTATTGTAAAGTGTTACCCATATCACTATATAAACTTCTTTTTTTTCACTATATAAAGATTTTACTAATTTCATGACTTCTATTGTATTCTATTCGAATATCGAATATTCTATTGATATTTCCAGGTTTTCCATGACAATAGGAAACAATATATTGGGTAGGTTCACCTCAAATAGTACAAATCAAAATTTGCTGCAAAATTAAAGAAATTGTGTTAAGTGTTGCCAATTTATAGTCTCTATATTACCTTCCATGGTGTTTAACATTTTACAAATTTCATGAATTCTCCATATCTGGAAAAAACTATTTTAAAATTCCATGAAATTTCCAGGTTATCCATGACAATAGGAAACAACATTTTGGGTAGGTTCACCTCAAATAGTACAAATCAAAATTTATGCAAAATAAATGCTTCAATACTGTCTACAAAATATGAATTTACAAAATGTACAAATATTATTTAATTTATCAGCCGATAAATCAGTCTTTTATTATTATGGCATTTTGTTCTGCTGTGGGTTTATTAAATTGAATGTTGTTTTTATTCTGTATAGTTAGTGTTGTTTTTTTTGGTGTAAGAGCATTTTATTGTGTATGAGTATATGAGCATGGCAGCAGAATTGCAGAATAAAGGCACATCTCTAGTGCAATACATCTGTAAATACTTTGTATTTGTATCTGTGTAAGCATGTGTGAAGCAGTTCAAAGGGTTTCTGACCTGCTGTAGGGTCTCCTTGGGAGTTGCGAGCAGATTGACAGCTGAGGAGAGTCTCTGGAAGAAGTCAGCAGCCAAATCTCCCATGCCAATGCTCTGAATCCAGTCCATCAGCAAGTCCAGGTTGGCCCGGATCTGCACTCCTCTAGACCACTGGTAGAAGCCACCTCCGGACCCTTAAAACACGTCAACGTCTCAATAAGTGCAAGAGGTAACATGTTATTCATTATAGCTTTTCAGTAATTGTCAAAAGTCACAATCTCACAAAATGTCAAATCTCAATTCAAACTAAACCAATTTATATTTTGTCATTATTTTGTCCGGCTCCAGGAAACTATTGTAATGCAAATAGCTGTGCTATGCAGCCAGTGTTATTTACACCTAGGTGCAAATATTCACATTGTAAAATTCACACCCTTGTGAAAAATTCCTGTCCAAACGAAGTATCAAGACCACTGGCGTGAGAACAGACGGTTCAACAAAATAGTTCACACCACGCTCTCTCGCCTTACATGTTGTAGCCATTGTGGTTGTGGTGTAAACAGCTTGTGCAACAGGTCCTCAGAAGGATCTTCAGTGCGTCTGCTCACCTCTCTCCATGAGTGTGTTGAAGAGCGAGGCGTTGGTGAAGAAGAACAGGTAGGTCAGCAGTTGAGATGTGATCTCGCTGTGCACCTGGAAAGTGTTGAGCAGGTGCAGTGCCTCCTTCAGGACGTCCAGGATTTGGCTGACTCCCGCAGGCATGCGCAGCTGACCGCTCTCAGAGAAAGGGTTACTGTCTAGCAGCCCGGGTAACATGGCATACATACTCTAACAGAGGAAATGGGAAAAATGTTTGTTTACTGTGCTTACCAATCGCTTAAATATATATGATACAATAGCTTTATTATGAGAAATTCTATACAAACTGACCCCATATATAATACTTACTGCAGTACATATACTTCAGGAGTCTTTATTTTGCAACATGCATAAATGAATACTTCATTTATGTACTTAATCATACTAATTACTAAGTCATGTGAAAATTATGTAGTAGGATTTTGTGTAAAATGTACATGTACATTTTTATATATATATATATAATAAATATACACAGTATACACACATATATTATGTAAACAAAAACTTTTATTTTGGATGTGATTAATCGTTTGACAGCACTATTGAAAATATAAGTATCAATCCAAATTCTAAATATATACTTTAAATTCAAATGTATATAATTTCAAATATAAATAATTAGAAAATCTTGAATAGCTCTAAATCTAAATATATGCTACTGTTCAAAAGTTTGGGGTCAGAGAGATTTTTTTTTCTATGAAAGATGTTAATACTTTTATTCAGCAAGGAAAAGTGATCAAAAGTGACAGTAAAGACATTTATAATGTTACAAAATATTTCTGTTTCAAATAAATGGTGTTCTTTTTAACTTGTAAAAATGTATCAGTTTCCACAATGAATAAATATATAGAACTGTTGTCAACATTGATTAAATGTTTCTTGAGCATCAAATTAGCATATGTGACCTTGGACCACAAAACCAGTCATAAGGGTCCGTTTTTTATCTGAAAGCTGAATAAATAAGTTTTCCATTAATGTATGGTTTGTTATGATAGGACAATATTTGGCTGAGATACAACTATTTGAAAATCTGGAATCTGCAAAAAAGGGTGCAAAAAAATCTAAATATTGAGAAAATCACCTTTAAAGTTGTCCAAATTAAGTTCTTAGCAATGCATATTACTAATAAAAAAATAAATTTTGATATATTTACGGTAGGAATTTTACTAATATCTTCATGGAACATGATCTTTACTTAACATCCTAATGATTTTTGGCATAAAAGAAAAATCGATAACTTTGACCCATACAATGTATTATTATTGGCTACAAATGTTACTGTGCTACTTATGCTTCTTTAAAAACATATATATATTTTTTTACTTACTTTTGAGTGGTTGTATATATAAATATATATCGATCCTGAATATATATTTCTAATATTTTAAAACCTCAATGTATTGCCAAATACATAATATGTAACAATATGTGTGTAAACTCTGAATGTAAATGTAACCCTAAAACATTACAGAAAGCACAGGACAGAGCAATACAGGTCACATTATTTGTGCAGGTCACGTAGCCAGAAGCAGTGCAGTGCTGTGTGCAGTTCCTGAACGTCGCGTCTGAGCCAACAGGAAGTACGGCACAGGCTGACTTCCTCTCAGCGGGTTGATATGCGGCTGTGACTGGACTCTGGAGAATGTCTCTGCCCTGACTGCCCATTGTTACAGCAGCAGTGAGAGTCCTGAGAATCATTCAGATAAGACTAAAGCAGCAGACGCATCTCACATCCACACTCACCTTTTCCCACTGACTAAAACACTGCTGCCCCTCAGGAACAGATAAAAGGATTCTGTAAACCAATAAGGACTGAGCAGATAACTGTGCCAGACGGGAACTCAGGCAAGACTGAGAGCCCAGTGGGAGCGTATTTTATCACAGAGCTCACAAAAACACAGCATACGGATCCAAAATAAAGGAAAATATCAAACAACATTCACCAGGAAGTTGTTTCTTTAAGCACAAGGAAATAAGGAAAGAGAAAAGGTCTGGCAAGAGATCATGACCATCAACTGCAAATGAAACGTGAGATTTCAAACTGAAGGCATAATACCAATATTAAGCAGGGAAAAAAACAAAAAACATTATGCATATTGCGAGACTTTTAATTAGAAGCCCGAAATACACTGGGACTCTTATTTTGAAATCTATATGCTCTACTTTTTATTATGTCTATATACTGGCTAATCATTTTAAGATGCGGGTGATAAAAATACGCAGTCTTACAATTGTCTTATTTATATAAAACCCCAAAATAAACAGTGTCAAAATTCATCAACAGTTGATCGTAAGCAATTGCCATAAATATGGATTTTCATTGGCTGTGAACTGCTCTGAAACATCGAGCCTGTAGAAAGCGCAACAGCCCTACGTTTTTATTTTAAAATGTGCAGTGCTCACATATAATTACACCATAACATTTTTAAGTTTAATAACATTAGGCAGTTTAGAAATTTCTGTTCTTCCATCCCCAAATTAAAGTCCTCTGAAAATGATAATTAAGACATTTGACATACAATTTAAAGTATTTAAAACATTTTATGACCTTAAATTTCATTAAACTTAGGGACATTTTATCTGCTCCTAAATACATTTTACAGTTTGCATATATCTATTTTAATTCACAAATGTGAGTAAAATGAAAGCCCTGAAATTGTGGCGGAAAAAGGTTGTTTGTCTATTGTCAACAGTGTAGTGATGTATGAAACAGCTCACAATCACTATGGCCATCCACTGCAAATAAAACGTCAGATTTCAATGTAAAGGCATGGTCACAACTGCGAAATTCTGGCGAAATTTCTTAAGAAAAAAAGTCTATTGTCTGTTGTCAATAGTGTAGAAATCTGTGAAGCACAGCTCACACAGAACTTTCAAACCAAGCAGCAAATCCGTGACTACCTTGAATCCACTGCGAAATCTGTGCGGCGAAATTTTTCGCCCTCACACGAAACTACCAATCGCGTGGATTCCTATTGAAATTACTGGATTTTGTCCATAAAAATTCACTGAACAGCAGTAAATGTGGCTGTTCCTCAATAAAACCCATAAAACGCACACACACACACAATGCCAATATGTCAGGGCACAGCAAAGGTTACTGAAGCTGAAATAAGTGGTTCACACTCCTCAAACTCCATGCACTTCAGCCACATGAGGTCATTGAGAAACTACCCAGAGCCAAAGGCTCATGACTGACACATTCTTGCCTTGCCTTTTGGTCACAGCCATGACATCATGGCATTCATTGTAATGATGCCTGGATCCCATCATTCACAACAACTGACATACAACGGACATACCTAAATGCTATGATGAAACCATTCCCAACATGTGTTAATAGAAAAGAAGTTAATGTTCCTTATTACAATGAGTTTAATGATCTGTATGCTCTTTTACCATGAAAATACAATTTTCTGTCACCAACCAATCACCTTACACAGTCTGGCATCACAGGTAACACATGTCAGACTGGCTTCTTCAAGGAAATTTCTATGGTAATGATTCAGAAACTAAACTCCTGGTAACTATTCCATTTCCTGATGGGTGTTAGGTATGACTGCTTTAACTGGACACTCCTCTCTCTTTCTGGTGACGAGAACAGAATATTTCCTGCTCAGGAAACAGATGAACTCTCCAAATGTGGAGGTCCACAGCTGCTTCCCCATCAGGCAGAGGATGGGTAACTACAGCCTTCCTGTCTGCTCCACTGACAGTCCTCTTAACTCCTGATATGTCAGTTGTTTTCTAGGACAAGACTGAAGTGATTGGACTGTGAAAGACATTTCCTTTCCATTTACTATTCATCCACAAAGTTAATCTGCAACAAATGTGCCACATGTTCGGAATTTCTTGTCTTCAACTAGCCCGGATTTCAAGGTGACTTAATCACCTGCAGGATTTTCTGCTCCACTGAACTGATGCAACTGACATAATTTAATAGAGAATGAGTTTCATGACGTTTTCTTAAGTGTTATTTTAGCGCTGTTTATATACTATCATACAGTAGAATTTATTATTTTGAATTAAGTTTACTTTTCATATGGTCTGTTTTTTATTTTAATATTAGTTTCAATTTTATGTGCATTTTATTTTTATAAAGTTTCATATTTGTATTTAGATTTAAATAACAGCTATTTCAATTTTAGTATTAGTAATTTCAATACTTTTACTTTACTTTAAATAGTTTTTGTTTTAGTTAACAATAACAACATTGGCTTTCTTGAGATGTTCCAAAGGAGGTACATCAAACATTAAAAAAATAGTTCAGTTAAAAATCGAAAACTAATACATTTTCCTTATGTTCCATGGAGGAAATAACAATTGACAAAAAATAACAATTTGAGTCGGATTGAACAATGTCTTTAAGACATTCATCAAGGACAACTACAGACAAATCCAGCCCGAAAATAAATGTTGTCAACATCGTGTTCCAAAACATTCCACGCTCGTATGAGAGCGGCAGGGATTTGTCATTAACTTGAGCCTTGAGAAAATACACTGTTAATGTGTTTGTTTTTGATTCTTTGGGTGGAGAGGACAAGTTATCTCGCTCACCAATGGCTATGGCCAATCCCCATGTCTCTACTGCCTTGTTATGACTTTATTTTGGCTTACAGACTGGAAGCGCAAAATGGTGTTTACACGGTTATGTCCTGTTTTACATATTTTACATCCTTTAGGGCTAGGAGGGACATATTTAATGAAATATAAATATTACCTTTCAAGAACAATTACTAAAAGGTTATACTTTTAGTAGTAATATACTAAATATAATACTTACTTAACCACACAAAATCTTTAAATAATTTAATCAATAGACAGACATAATGGTCTTTAATTTGTACTTACTTTAGTGAGATAGTAGACACATTGCTGGAAGGTGAACATGATGACTTCCTCTAGGACTGTCATGGCCTCCTCACTGGCAGCACGTGTGGACTGGATCTGATAATCCATTGATTCTGAGCAGATGGAGACATGATGTTATTGCACATTCACAGAAGACCTCAAGTACCAGCTTTCTATTGTTCTGAAACAAAAAGCTGAAATGAACCAATAACTAAAGCAACAAGCCAAAGAGGCCATTGGTCACAGTGATCAAACACATACAGTATTTAGTATAATTTAGGACAACACAGAGGGAAGGCTTGTACCTTTGTCCATTTCCTGTCTGTCCTGCTGTCTCCATGTTAGGAGCAGAGGGACCTCATGTTGGATGAAGTGCAGCAGCTCAATGGAGTTGGACATCCACAGCACCAGCGGCTGCAGGCCTGGGATCAGATCCTTGATGTTCAACACTTGCTGCTCTGCTGACGTATCACTGGTGCTTCTGTAGCATAGTAAGCACAATGTTCACATGTTATACATTCAATTATTCATCCATCCATCTATCTGCCAATCCAAAAAAACAATCATCCATTCATCAGACCAACTAAACACTGATTCTCCAAACCAACCAACCAAACCAACCATCTATCCAACTACAGGTGCATCTCAATAAATTAGAATGTCATGGAAAAGTTCATTTATTTCAGTAATTCAACTCAAATTGTGAAACTCGTGTATTAAATAAATTCAATGCACACAGACTGAAGTAGTTTAAGTCTTTGGTTCTTTTAATTGTGATGATTTAGGCTCACATTTAACAAAAACCCACCAATTCACTATCTCAACAAATTAGAATACTTCATAAGACCAATAAAAAAAACATTTTTAGTGAATTGTTGGCCTTCTGGAAAGTATGTTAATTTACTGTATATGTACTCAATACTTGGTAGGGGCTCCTTTTGCTTTAATTACTGCCTCAATTTGGCGTGGCATGGAGGTGATCAGTTTGTGGCACTGCTGAGGTGGTATGGAAGCCCAGGTTGCTTTGATAGCGGCCTTCAGGTCATCTGCATTGTTGGGTCTGGTGTCTCTGATCTTCCTCTTGACAATACCCCATAGATTCTCTATGGGGTTCAGGTCAGGCGAGTTTGCTGGCCAATCAAGCACAGTAACACCATGGTCATTGAACCAGCTTTTGGTACCTTTGGCAGTGTGGGCAGGTGCCAAGTCCTGCTGGAAAATGAAATCAGCATCTCCATAAAGCTTGTCAGCAGAAGGAAGCATGAAGTGCTCTAAAAATTTCCTGTGAGATGGCTGCGTTGACTGTGGACTTCAGAAAACACAGTGGACCAACACCAGCAGATGACATGGCAGCCCAAATCATCACTGACTGTGGAAACTTCACACTGGACTTCAAGCAACATGGATTCTGTGCCTTTCCACTCTTCCTCCAGACTCTGGGACCTTGATTTCCAAATGAAATGCAAAATTTACTTTCATCTGAAAAGAGGACTTTGGACCACTGAGTTCTTTTTCTCCACAGCCCAGGTAAGACGCTTCTGACGTTGTCTCTGGTTCAGAAGTGGCTTGGTAGCCCTTTTCCTGAAGACGTCTGAGCGTGGTGACTCTTGATGCACTGACTCCAGCTTCAGTCCACTCCTTGTGAAGCTCTCACAAGTGTTTGAATCAGCTTTGCTTGACAGTATTCTCAAGCTTGCAGTCATCCCTGTTGCTTGTGCACCTTTTCCTACCCAAATTCTTCCTTCCAGTCAACTTTGCATTTAATATGCTTTGATACAGTACTCTGTAAACAGCCACACCTTTCAGTAATGACCCTCTGTGACTTACCCTCTTTGTGGAGGGCGTCAATGTTCGTCTTCTGGATCATTGCCAAGTCAGCAGTCTTCTCCATTAATGTGGTTTCAAAGAACAAGAGATACCCGGAATTTAAACTGTAGGGATGTTTTGAAACTCAAATGTAAATATTCTAATATTTTGAGATACTGATTTTTGACTTTCATGAACTGTAAGCTCTAATCATCAAAATTAAAACAAAAAACTTTTGAAATGTTTTACTTTACATGCAATGAATCTAAAATATATGAAAGTTTCACTTTTTGAAATAACTTACAAGAAAAAATGAACTTTTTCAGGACATTCTAATTTATTGAGATGCACCTGTATGTATCTCTTTGTCCAAACAAACAACCAACCGTTCATCTGTATAACCAAACAACCATTCATATATCTAAACAACCATCCACTTACCTGTCTAACCAATCAACCAGCAATCTATACAGCCACCCCTTCATCTGTCTGACTAAACCAACCAACCAACCATCTATATATAAACATATCTGTACATCCAACCAACCAGACATCTATCCGTCTATGAACACCTATCTATACGCTTGTTCAACCATATTTCTATCCATTTGTCTAAACAACCATCCATCTACCTTTTGGGTGTCAGTCTAAATATCTGCTGAAAAAATCAACCAACCAACCATTTACCTCTGTAACTTTTTTTTAATATGTCTATCAAACCAACCCAGCAACCAAATATCTTTCTGTCTAACCAACGAACCAGCTATGTGTCTATCCATCAAAATTTATGTCCATCCAACTAACCAATAAATAATCTGTCTGTCTACATACATCCATTGATTGGTCTGTCCAACCAATTGTCCAACTTTATATTTATCTGTCATTTTGTCTAACTAGCCATCCATCTATCAACCTTTCTGTCTGTCTACATGTCTGTCCAACCAACAAACCAATCAATCACCATATCATTATGTCTAACAATTTATTTATATATATATATATATATACACACACACATATATATATATATATATATATATATATATATATATATATATATATATATATATATATATACTGTATATATATATATATATATATATCTGTCTATACAACCATACATCTATTTATTTATCTTTCTAACCAACCAACCAATTCAATCATCAACCATCCATATAACCATTTATGTATCTGTCTGTCTGTCCAACCAACCATTCAACATCCATCCATCCATCCATCCATCGAACGATCCATCCAATCAACCAAACATCTGTCTATCTGAAAGTCCAACCAACAAACCAACCATCTTAACAACTAATTAAATAAGACAAAGAAAATCTGGTTTAAATTGGGGCAATGATGTCACTGGCTTCACAATTTTCTATACACTTGAAAACACTTGCAAAACCTTTTTTTTGGCTTCTTGACTTTGAATAGCCCCAAAAAGACGCAAGTAAACCAAAATAAAAATAAAAGAAGTTGAGGTTAATTTGCCACCCTTTAGTACTTCCATTTTAACCTCTAATCTGTATACCTCACCACAGTATGTAGGGGAAAGATTAAAAATCAGGATGTAGACTGAGCGGAAAACATAAACTGATAGAAAATTCCAGCTCTCTGCTAGCCAAATCTACAATTTGCACATGAGACAATCAGAGTCTGAACCACTTTAACACTGCTGTCTGTCTGCAGACAGATTTATTACTGGATACTTCAACAGTTAATGACATGCTCAAGTGGCCCTGTCTCAGGTCATGATTGGGCGCCACAGAGAAAACAAAAGTGAATTGAGCACCCACAGCACCATGGGTGATAATGAGCTAGTTACTGCGGTCCTTTAAGTTCCCTGCTCTTATTTCAGAGAGGCATGTGAATGAAGAATGGTTGCAGAAAGAAATAAGCTCTCTCACATGTCTGGCTGCAGAGCTGCAATTTCTTTTGTTCTTTCCTGTAGAGGAGAAAAAAAAACATGTCAGAAGAACAGATCTGTTTAAGTGTACTACAACCTTTAATCTCGGATGAGAACAATGACCTATTTTAGCTATCCAAAAGGGGTCTCAAACAGGACATGTTCTTGTGTTCAGTACTCAGTTGGTTTTAAATTGCATCATATGGACATCACAGACTTCCATACACCATAGTACTAAATGGTTACTACAATAATAAACCATATATATATATATATATATATATATATACACACGTTACTCCAAGGTACTTTGTTGGCTGTTCCATAATCTATTCTACCAGCCTGCAGAGTAAGATGGTACTATGTGGTACTCCAAAGTATTTTAAAGAATACCAAGGAACTATCATGGTATATATGTCCAAAAACACCATTACGTATTACTATGGTACAACATTTAATAGTATGGTGCTTTTCTTTTTAATGGTATTTGTTGGCTGCTTTTCGTACTCTATAAACTCCCACTCACCCACATGGTGAGCTGGACCTGATTAGCGATAGAGAGCAACAATTTCCGGAGGTGAGCCAACTCAAAGTTGGTGGTGGAGTGCTGAATGCACAGACACAGCAGAAAGGCTGGGGTAAGTTTGGGTTCTTCCCCTCCTGGGTCCACCATACTGAGAATCTTCTCCAAGACTTGATCTTCATGCTGCACCTGATAGGACAGCGACAGTACCCTGCCCTCCAAGTCCCTCCAGCGGGCGGCCATTTTTTGAGTCCTGCTCCTCCTGACAGATGTTCCACACAGTTTACAGGGTGACGCTGTGGCTGGAGGACACAGGGTGGCCATCCAGGATGGGGTCTGGAAGGCTCCTGAGGCTGTAGGGTCCTTGAACATAAAGAGATAGTGCTGCCCGAGCCCCACTAGGTCCCCCGGACACAACTCAACCTCGTCATCAAGGGGGACGCCGTTGTGCGTAATGTGTGCGCTGTGGAGGGGTCTGAGTAGGGTTCGCATCTTGCTACTTCCCTTGGTTTGGTCACTGGTGGCGTCTAGACGCTGTACACAGCAGTGCTGAGGTAGGATATCAGGGGCAAAGAGTAGGACGTCCACTTTCAGGGTCTCCTCATTCTTATCAGTGGAGGATTCAATGGAGGAGCCAAATATACAACTGTTCCCACTCATCAGATAGATCAGAAAGTCCTGAGAAGAGAAGAGTGGTTTTATTAATGTTGCGCCAACAGAATCTGAAACAAAACTAACTTACAATGAGTTCACTGACTGTTAAGTACTGACACAAACAGGGTGGGGAAAAATTATTTATATTTCAAGGATTTGATAATTTGGGATAAATCTGTAAAACATGTATTCGCCTTCTGTTTTGGTGACACTTTCTGCATCTTTAAGTTTTTTCCTTGCTTAACACTCAATATGGGTCAACATGGTCTAGATACAAAAATGTTATGTACTGTCATGTTAAATATTTATGATAAATATTGAAAATTCTAGCATTAGCATTTGATTATGAATTTTTTTGCAAGTACTGTTCTTAAGGTGTTAACGATATAATAATATTTTGCATTAAATGCACATTTTAGCTACTATCAGAACCTACATAAAATGAGAGAAATAATTTCAAACTCCCAAACAATTTCTTCACAATTTGTGTGAATACCTAAAATTATGAATGTATACATTTAAACTATAACACTTATCAGAATTAATGTGACTGAACTAGCACTATTAGAGTTAAATACTGCCAGATTTTATAAATCTTTTTTATAAAAGTCTAGATATAAATATTTGTAGTTTTGAAAAAAGTGCAGTTTTGAGGTACATTTGTGAGACATTACAAAAGATTTTTATTTTTAAAGTTAACCTCTTCTGCACCATGTTGCTTTTAAAGATAAATATTTCTAATTCTAATATTTTAATCTATATTAGGTATTAAATTATTGTTTATAGCCAGGTGCTTTTAGAGGGATTTTTGTTTTAAATTACATTCATTCTTTTTTTTTTTTTGGCCTGTCAGTAGCACAGATAACACATGACAGTATATAATCGTGGCTATGCTATCATCATTAACAGCCTTTTTTCTTTTCTTTTTTTTTTTTTTTTTAGTTACATATATTTTTTTTTTTTTTTTTTTTTTTTATATTAATTAATTAAATTTTATATACCCTTTTACTTAACCACACTGTGACAGACAAGACCAGGGGACAGAGAAAACAAGAGAGAGAAAGAAGAAAGAAGAAAGGAAAAAAAAAAAAAAAAAAAAAAAAACAGACAATTTGCTTCGATACCTGCTGACAAAAAGAGAAAACAACCGAAGACACAACATCAAAGAGACTGCAGCAACTACCAACATCTGTATGAATCACAATATATTCTAAATGTTAAATGTTATTGAGCAGCACACATAACTAATATTACAAAATAAGTTTTGAAGCAACAGCAGATCAAGACAATGTGTGTCTGTGAGCACCTGTTTTTATACCAATGTGAATGCTTGAGTGTACACCTGTGTGTGTGAGCGCGCTTGTGTTCATAAGGTTCCCCCATGTAAATGTTTAATAGTGTGTGTGGGGAACAATTACATTCATTCAAACACCTCAGATTAATTTTAAAGAGTAAATGCTGATATATTTTAAACAAGTGTCTGTTAAAGGTGTGAGACATGCTTTGTTTCATATCTCAAGAATCAATGTGTTATGTAATCCCAGTGCACTGATAATTGATTGTAACAGAAGGAGGAAGTACAGTATAAAAACTGCCTTGTCTAAATTCTTCATCTGCTTAAACTGAGGTGTCAAAACAGACTGCACTGTTAATTGATTGATCCACTTTGTGCTGCTAAACCACATGATTCTTCTGCTCTGAAGAATCGCCTCCCAGGACTAGTGACTGACATAGAGCTGATCTAAGTCCCTTAACCCAAAATAATCTCCCCAGCACTTTAGGCTGTAAACTCACTCTCATTCACCCATTTACAAAACTCTTTTGCTTGACACACTGGAAAGAGACCGAGGACCCCATCATGACTTAAGCAGACAAAAAATAAATCTATGCCCACTTTCAAGACCAGGTACAGTGTAAATGTCAAGAGGCCTTACTTCATCAACCAGGGCTCTAGACTGCGACCAAAATGGTCGCTTGTGACCATTTTTTGAGAGTGTGCGAGTAAAAATTTGACGTGGTCGCACTTGTGCGAGTGATGGTCTGCACTGCTCCAAAGTTTCATACAGCGCGCGCTGCCAGCCGCAGCACATTGTAGCAGGAGAAAGATTTCACTGATCACATGAAGAGAGGCGCTTTCAGCGCGAGCGCTTCAGTAGAGCCTGGTTTATACTCGCCGCGTCAGCACGAGCGCGAAGGTGCGAGCAGCGGACGGAGCGCAACGGAAGAATTTGGTTTTCAAACTAAAGTAAAAGACCGCTTCTTAAACCAGAGTAGGTGAACATGTTGGTATTCTTGTAGAAAAAACATGCAAGTCCTGTCAGCGACAGACAGTTTAGTTCTACTTTTCATTTTGTTTTTGTTTTGAAAAGCTTGTTTTCTTTGCTGTTTACCTCACGTTACACTATGGAGGCTTTCCTTATTTTTTAATATTATTATTATTTGATTCCTCAGTGTTTGCTAAACATTCTGTTATGTATTAGTCTGTATATAATACAGCATGTGATGTGTCCTATGCCATGCCTCATCTTATTCGTTTTTGTTAATATATGTTATGTAAGCTAGTTTGTCATTGTAACGTACTGTTTTATTGTTGTTGTGCTTTTTAAGAATAACAATGAATCCATCTTTTGTTTTAGTCTTAAAAATTGAAAGGTGTATAGATATAAGCAAAACAGACAATTATCTTTTCTTGTAAAGCGTGACACAAAGATCGCGAATTTGAAAGTGAAAGCACACGAAAAGAGGAATTCCTGTCACAAAATTTAAATCACAAATAATACTGATGAAAAAGGGTTGAATGTTGAACACTTTCGTTACCATATAACTATAAACTATTATAAAAGTTCATCAGCATGCATTGATTAATCAAATGTTGTATCAAAAAAAATAAAAAAATAAAATTGCGAGCAAATGATGTGTTCGTGCGACCAACTGAGAAAGTTAGTCGCACAGTTGTAACCAGTGGGAAGAATGAGTCTAGAGCCCTGTCAACATAGTTCATCATATTTAGCTGCTGGAACATTTCAATTCACTGATGTCAAAATCACATGATCGATATTTCCCTGAATTCAGATACACACAGTTAGCATGTCATATAATTTGTGTGGGGAAAAACAACCCCATATGAGACTAAATTTTAATTTAATTACTACATTTCCTCAAGTCCAGAGCTTCCAGTATACACTGCTTTGTTGATTATAATAGGATGGGAGAAATCCGGTGTAGACATTGTGAAACAGGAATACTAACTTTTAACTTCCAGCTAAAAACGTGGAGGCTCAAGGGACTATGGCCAAAAGCAAGAGAAACAGCAGTGCGTGGCAGAATGAGTTGTGCCACTGCCAGGGCTCACCGCAGGCTTAGTAAACAATGCTGATTATTACCTTCAGTAAAGTGCAGTGCTGCACAAGTCCTCACAGTGCTGGAATTTTAACTTCAGCATTTAAACGAGACAATGCGCATACAATTACTGCTAGAACCTCAAACCCGTTTATCACTCTCTCTCACATGCATACGCTTTGAGCAAGAGAATTAAATGTTGGTCTTCATAATCTTAAATGAAATTATAATAACTTTCTCTGCTTCTGAAACTATTTAACTGGCTCCATTCTACTCACTTTTCACAATCATATCAACTGTAGATGGATTATCATTGAACATTCTGTTTCAAATGTAAACATACCACATTGAAAAAGCTTAAAAAATGGCTTGTGAATGGCATTTCATGTCTATTTTAAATATGTCTGTTTATTTCTGTGGTCACATTGTATAGTTATGGTTTTCCAGTGTAGTGTGTACATGCAAAAACTCACACACGCTTGACAATGCATCCTCAGCAACGCTGACTGAGGAATAGCAGGATAGCACAATTCCTGTCTTTGAAAACGTGCTTGGCTTTCCCACACAGATTGCTACATTTAAAGGGTTAGTTCACCCAAAAATTTAAATTTTATGTTTATCTGCTTACCCCCAGGGCATCCAAGATGTAGGTGACTTTGTTTCTTCAGTAGAACACAAACGAAGATTTTTAACTCAAACCGTTGCAGTCTGTCAGTCATATAATGGCAGTCAATGGGACCCACGGCTTTGAGAGTCAAAAACAACATACACAGACAAAACCAAATTAAACCCTGCGGCTCTGGCATAGTAGACGCATGCGCGGAAGCGATCTAAACAATGAGTGATGTATATGCACGACAGATCGCTTCTGCGATGCCACGTCACGCACGGTTGTTGTGAACGCGCTCAGGACAGTTGGACATTGCGGTGGATCAGAGGTAAACAAATTATATAAATACTGTTCAGTTTCTTGCACAGACCTATTAATTTGGTTTTGTCTGTGTATGTTTTTTTTTTTTTCTCTCAAAGCCGTGAGTCCCATTGACTGCCATTATATGACTGACAGACTGCAACGGTTTGAGTTAAAAATCTTCGTTTGTGTTCTACTGAAGAAACAAAGTCACCTGCATCTTGGATGCCCTGGGGGTAAGCAGATAAACATCAAATTTTCATTTTTGGGTGAACTATCCCTTTAACATGTTCAGCAAACATTAGAAAAATTACTGTAGCTGTGATGAAATAGATGGATGATTGGGTGGAACTACAGATTTCTTTTTGCTATTTAATTAATCAAATTGATTTCAACTGTTGTGGTGTGATGGAATCAAAAGGCACAAGCACAAAACATTTAACAAAAAAGTTTGAAATGATACTGTTCCAAATAAAGACAAAATGTATCTGGACCCTTTGTGGTTGTGAAAAGTTAGTGGATAATATTTATATACTGATTTACTGTTTATAAAAGTACTGTATTTTTAAATACTAGCACTGAAATTCAAAATGCATGCACAGGCCTCAATCTATTTTTACTTCGCTGTTGCCTTTAATCTGTTGCCTGGATCTCTGGGTTTATTAAGGGCTTGTGGGATTCAGTGTGTTTCTCTCACGCGCTTCAGCTCCTCCTGTGTGAGAGAGGTAAGCTGCTGCAGGCAGCCCTCGCGTTGAGCTCCAGTTTAGCTCCTCTCCCATTGCCGGCCAGTCCCAGGACGCCTATAGAGACACATGGATCACCTGCCTACCAGCCAGGATACTCCTGACCAGATTAAACTGTTTAAGTCAAGACTTTACTCACTTAGTGTCAACAACATGGGATGAATGCACCAATGACTTATGTAAAGTTTGGGAAAGCCTCTATGGTGTCAGGGACATTTGAACACATTGTGCTTTCTTGTTTGTTATTTTGACAAATATTGCAATTTTAGACTATTATATGATACACATGTAGCATCTCAGACTGATGCTGGTAAGATATCAAGGCTAAAAGTACTTGTTCAACAGGGTGTGCAAAAACCTGATAAAAATGTAATCCTTCAATGCAGTGTAATGGACAAATATAATACCCTCAAACCAAATACATAAAAAAAGTTTTCAGCTGGTTTTAACAATGAAATATTTGGGTCAAATTGACAAAACCTCATAATCATAACAAATTTTGTATGCAAATTCTACAATATTAAAGTTTCACCACTTTGCAGGCAAGTTCATGACCTTAAATGAGAAAAAGCCACAAAATTTCAAAACATCATAGGTTAACCACTATTTCCGACAACTCAAACACTGAAATGGGTCGAACTGACCCATTAATTCAAGGTCTATATATGGCTCAGGCCCTTCCTTTAATGTAAATGTTAGATTTTTTATCCACTTCAAAAGCAGCATCCAGTGGTTCTTTAGCTAGCGTTAGCAGCACTGTTCTTTGTATACTTTAAGTACAGATACCACAAATTCCCCTTGTGGTATGTTTACACTCTTTTTTGTCTTTGCCTGTTTTTACTGTCTTCTGTCTTTTGATCTTTTCTGTTTTTTTAGCCATACGGGTACTAAGTCTCCTGTTATCCCCACTAGTAAGTATGTTTCATTGTCAAGTCTTCACTCTTCACATTACTACACTACACTATGCTACTAGCGTATCTACAGAGGTGGCAGCCAATGAGTGTGAGGATGTTTAGTGAAACACCATAGGCAACATCATTTCAACATGGCTAAATACATTGAGGGGGGGTAACCTGCACCAAATACAACTATTACGTTGTCTTCATCTTATGAAGTGTACACCAGTGTTAATTTTGTTGACGAATAATTTTCGTCATAATTGTCGTCAATGACATTTTTTTCACCGACGACAACGAGACGATGACGAACGAAAACTCTTTTTGAATGACAAAAACTATGACGAAAATCTATTGACATATTCGTCAACGAATAAAAACGAGACGAAACTGTTAGGGAGGGACGATTTGGAAAGAGATTCATTCAGAACATAGTTCTGCAGTGTGTAGTTAGGAGGTTAGATGCATACATATGAACCGGCAGGACATAAGCTATAATACACTTGCAGCACGTCTCATAAAACGTTCAAAAATATCAATATGTGGGAGAAAGAGAAGAGCAGACATATGGATAAATCTGACGACGCAAGAGAGAACTCGATTCGGTCCGGTTTTCTGAGCACAGACACTGAAGCATACACACACAGAAGAGAGTACTCTCTTGCGTCGCGTGAGCGGAGAATTACACATGAAATTATGCCGTGTTGACGAGCATTCACATAAACACAGTCGATGACGTCTTAAGTGAACGTAAACAGTAGGGAGAACGTGCATCAGTACATTGCATCCATTGCAGCTGTGCGTTCGGTTTTAAAGGGATAGTAGTCTAATTAAGTTGCTATTGTCTCTGTCATTGATGTTACTCAAGCAACAGAAGAAAGACAGAAAATCACTCACTGCTCTTGACTGAAAAACTTCAGTAGCCCTAAAGGTTCATTTCAATTTATTTATAGAAATAAATATTTCTGCTTGAAAGAATGAAGAATATGGTAAACAAGTTGGTATAAAGAATGGATAATTATCCTATATAACCATTGGTATTTCATTAAAAAGAAGACCATGTTCTTGTTCTTTATGAGAAGTGGTTTTATTTAATTTTAACATAAAGGCATGTTGTGTGTCACTGCAGTTAAATCGATGTCTATCATGATAATACCTTAATATCAAACCTATATAATGAGTTTGGAAATTTTAGAGAAATACTTAATAAATGCACTGTAACTAAACCCATTAGATTTTAGCCGACTAAATTTACTGTAGATTTAGTCGACTAAAATGTTATGATATTTAGTCGACTAAAACTAGACTAAAACTAAAAACAATTCAAATGACTAAAATATGACTAAAACTAAATGGTATTTTAGTCAAAAGACTATGACTAAAACTAAATCAAAATTTGCTGTCAAAATTAACACTGGTATCTACAGAGGTGGCAGCCAATGAGTGTGAGGATGTTTAGTGAAACACCATAGGCAACATCATTTCAACATGGCTAAATACATTGAGGGGGGTAACCTGCACCAAATACAACTATTACGTTGTCTTCATCTTATGAAGTGTACACCATCCAGATGACTTTTCACAAAAAACACACAATTTATATCTTAACATGTAATGTTTAAATTAGCAACAAACTGCTGAATTCACCATAAAAAGCCAAAAGTTCTTCTCAAAAAGCCACATAATTTGATAAATCACTGATGTACATGTACAGTATGGGAAGGGATGCACTCCAAAGTTTAATACTTTAGGTTTAAGGTTACAGAAAAATGCTTATCTCTAAATAAGAACAATAGAAACAGAAACAGTGATGTTTGTTTAAACAAAACACCACTAAAAATCTTAAAGGAAACCATGGATGTCTACAGTGTCAGAACCATAACTAGCTCCCTAATCCAAATACACAAAACAAGAACATCACTGAAGGTCCTACCTGTCTGTGGTTATATCCTTGCAGCAGAAGGAAATATGGGAAATCGAAGGGCAGGTGGATGGAGTACTGCGTGTTGTTGTCATCGCTGCTTTCCGTCTCCTCTTTCTCTGCGTTGAGGCGGTGAGCCTCTTTATCAGCCTCTGCCTCTGGATCCTCCTGTAGAGGTGCATTATGGGTCTCACTGGCTTCTTTTCCCATAGTGGAGACGTCCATGTCACTCAAGCTCCTCCAGATACCCAGAGCATCCAGCCCCTCATTCGTCCCATCCACAAACAGAGAGGTGACCCGCGCACGAGCATGCTGCAGCCTTCGGGCTTGTGCATTGAGGCCTGGGGTGATACAATTTTTAAAAATGCATGATTTACACATAAAAATGTATATAATTTCACATTGTCATGCTAAAAACTTATAGACAACAATTGCTTAAGAGGATAATAACACTGACTATGGCTTAGTCAGACTTCTTACTGCATGAGCAACAATTTTAAAGCAGCATAAGCTCATAACTGCCTAAAATGATTAAATGAAATACAATTAATTGTTTTAAGATTAAGCTTTCAAACATTCTTCTAAATATAGTTGTAAATCTGCCACATTTTGTTCAGATGATCTGCTATAAGATGACTCTGGATGGGAGAGACGAACAGTGTTGGGAGTAACAAATAAGTAATGTGAGTTTTGTAATCAGATTACTTTTTTCAAGTAACTAGTAAAGTAACTTTACTTTTTTATTTAATGTTTTCCCATTTTATTGACTGACAGCTCTCCTTTCCCCATGTTGTGAGAAATTGGGAGTAAAGGTTCGAAATTTTCGGATGCGTTATTTCAGGGGTTAAACAAGCAAGCTCATGCCAGATGAAAAAACCTCAAAAGTAACGTAACGCATTACTTTCCATACAAAAGTAACTAAGTAACGCAATTAGTTATTTTTTTAGGGAGTAACGCATTTATGTAATGCATTACTTTTAAAAGAAACTTTCCCCAACACTGGTGACGTAACATAAACAGAACTGAAGCCTGCTGTAAAATGTTCTCAGAGCTCAGGCTTTCACACCCAGCGGCACTCTGGGCGTTATCAGCTGTGGAAATGGGCGGTCATCTACATTGTTCTGCCAGAACACACAGCGATGGGGGCCGAGCTTCCCCAGTCACCGATTCTCAAAGGAACCCTGTGGAACACCACAGCCCCATGCCAAAGAAAAAACACCCTCAAGAGTGCAGGAAACATGCTCAGAAAGAAAAACAAGCGGCCATTTCGATGTTGGGGGCTGGAGCGCGGTGGGAAAGCTCAGTGTGAGAGCTCATGGGACTATCCCAATAAAACATACTTCTGAGAGAGCAATTTCACTAAGCTTCTTGCTGACAGGCTTTTGTTGGGATAAGCCGTGAGGCACCTCACTCTGTTAAAACATTCCTAAATTGTGTCAACTGGAACATAGATCAAAGGTCAACTAGTTAAAACATCTTTAAAGGACGTTCACACCAAGAACAATAACTACAACGATAACTATATCAACGATAACTACACCAATGCATGATAACATTCTGATTATTATAACAGCGCCAATTTTGTCGCCTGCCACTTTAAGGTGATGGATTCTGATTGATTGATTCTGATTCGTTGGCTGTAATGTGGATACGATTCCCACAGAATTAGAAAGATTATTAAAACTTAGTTGTTATAGATATTGTCCTTGGTGTGAACAGGTCCTAAACCATTGATACATTCACACAATAATTTTCTGCAATACCTGCAGTGATGGTGTCTGTATTCTTGGCACTTTGCGCCTCCACGTTTGCTCTTTTCTGGATCTCAAAACGCCTGGAGAATCCCTCCTTGGGTTTCCAGAGCGACTGCAACATGAGGGGCTTCTCGTGGTCACCGACAACCCGACAGCACTCCGTCTTCCATTCATGGTCCAATCCAGTTCGGCCAATCACATCACAGAGCACATATGCACTGGAGTCCTCCTTTTCCAAGCAGTACCTGTGAGCCAAGAGAACAGTTCAGTTGACCTTACCTGCTGGACTAATAACAAGTCTACAGTGGAAGAGACCAATTAAAGCTGTGTGTGTTATGTCCCCTTTAAGGCCTGTTTACACCAAGAATGATCACTATAAAGATAACTACTTTGATATCTATGCTGTCATTCATCCACACCAATGGATGATAATGTTCTGTTTATTATAAGCATGTGCTGCCATTTTGTTGTCTACTGCTTTAAACGCTTGAGCTCTTTAAAGTCTGCTGGATTCTGATTGGCTGTCAATGATTTTTTGTTCATCAGCTTGAAAAAGTGATTCAAACGATATGCTTTCTCTGTGTCATTATCGCTTTAGCTGTGGTGTGGACTTCACTATTATCATACAATTAGAACGATTATTGAAACTTTATAGTTACAGTTATTTTATTTGTTGTTGTGTACAGCACTTAGTGCTTTCCAATGTTGTCTTTGACTGTGTTTAACTCTTTTCTATGTGCACACAATGTGGATAAACTACAGCAGGTAAACATGGACACATATCATTGTAACCAAAAACGATGCTAGTGTAGCAATATATAAAATCTATTGGGCTGAAATACCGAGATGCAGCCTGTTGATGAAGAAATTTATTGTAAAGATGACACACATTGAATCTGAATCTGGCAAGAGCGCATCCCTCACCTCTCCAGAGCCTCTTTGACCAGCTCTTTGGCACTGGAGTGACCGGTGGCCAGCACACTCTTGTAGTTGGTTCCTTGACAAATGTCACTGCCAAATACCTTGAGGATCCCTGGGATAGACCTCTGACTGGACAGCTCCGCGGGGTCGTCCGCTGCTTGCAGTTCTAGAGTCCTGCTGTCCTGACCCGGCCGTCTGTTTCGCAGAACAGGGCTTCGGTTGAACACTGTGGTCAGTCTGTTGTTGTGTCGGCGTATCTTGCTCTTGGCCGGCTGCCGGACTCCAGTGCTCTCCACAGACTGAGCCGTGCTGTCAGACGTGTTGGACCTCAGAGAGACAAGGTTAAGATGACTTTAAAAGCTTGCTACTGATGTGAACATCTGCACTCAGTCTGCTTTAGATGAGTGTAATAGACTGCGGATCAAATACAAATCCCTGCTAAGAAGAGAGTTCTGAGTTCCTTTGCCTGGGAAAAACAACTGACTGTTTCACCTGGTTAGAAACATAATAAATACTGACGTTTGACTAATCTTTTCATATACTGTCTATAGCTAAGATGCATGAGAATTTAAACCTCTATTTTATCATCTAGCATCTATTTTATCTGTAGTTTCTTGGTTAGAAGTTAACATGAATAACAGATTCTCACTGGTAGCTACTATACAAGATTTCATCAATTCTAACACCTTTTAAAGGCTTGACTTTTAAATTTTGTTAAATTGTTTTCATTAAAGTATCAAGAAGGTTTTTGACTCATGAGATAATTAACATATTTTAGTAAAAACGATTAAACGCCATTACAAATAATTATAATATAGATTTAGACTTTTGCTTTAAACTTGTATTTGTGACAAAGGAATCAAAATTGTATGAAGATAAAAACTATAAAAACAATTTTACTTTAAATGTGTATAAATATACAATTACGAAATAAGAAATATTACATATTACAATTATGTAAAATAATTATAGCCTATTATCTCACTGAGGCATACTTTTATGTGGGATTTTCTTCATGTGACATGATATAATATGATAATAATAACAATAATAAATCAATATTTTCATATGTAAATAATTTAATATTACTACAATGTTGTTACATATTGTAACACTTTACAATAAGGTGTCATTTATCATTACTTAATTTATTAACTAACATGAACAATAAACAACACATTTATTACAGTATTTATTCACCTTTGTTGATGTTAGTTAATAAAAATACTAGAGTTGTTCATGGTTAGTTCACAGTTGATTAACTAATGTTATTCCATCGTCTGTCTGAATACTGGATTCTGATTGGCTGGCAGGTATGCAGTATAACCGTTTAATGCACAGGTAGTTCCAGGTCAGTTTAATCACCTAATGTGCTGCTTTAATTGATACACACACACAGAGAGAGAGAGAGAGAGAGAGAGAGAGAGAGAGAGAGAGGAGAGAGGGAGAGAGAGAGAGAGCAGATTGCGCTGCACACACACATAAACTAGCCGTTGATTATCCCTTACTTAAACACAACTTTAGATTTTAATAATACATTAGTAAATGTTAAAATTAATATTAACTAAGATTAAGAAATGCTGTAGAAGTATTGTTCAATCTTAGTTCATGTTATGTTAACAATGAATGTTTTGTTTTATATGAAAAAGTGGCCAGGATATTTGTGAGAGAGAGAGAGAGAGAGAGAGAGAGAGAGAGAGAGAGAGAGAGAGAGAGAGAGAGAGAGAGAGCCCTGATCTGCCCCTTCTTCACTTGCCAGGACGCAGTTCTATTGTTAGAGAAGTGAGCAGAGCAATTTAGTGCCATGTCTCAAAGGTACAGTATTTTTTACACTATGTATTTTTATTGCATGATTAGAGCAACATTTTTCAGGCCAAATACATAAGAAAGTGCATTATGTACACTATATCTTGCATAATTACATTCTAACAAATGTCTTTTTGACGAATGTTTTTCTTGTCTTATATTTAAAATAAAAACTGACACTTGCTTTATCTGATGCTATCCATGTCACCCTTGTTTAAGTGTGTTAAAGTCCTCAAATGCTTTCAGAGGGCCACTTCTTTCTTCATTTGTGTTAAAAGTAAACAAATGGCATGCATAAGTGTATGAATAACTCACTGTAGAGATCCATTGCTGGTCTTTCTGCCCAGCATTGCCAGGCGTCTCTTGGGCGAGCGGATCAATAACCCGACAGGGAAGCCGAGAGCTTGTTTAGAGATGTGATTGCTTCTTTCCTCCGAGATCATTTTTAGCAAGTGGAAGAGTAACGCTACAATGATTTAATAGCGAGTGTGAAGTTTATCAGCTGTATCAGTGTGCTCCGCTCAGTGCTGCACATGTTGCGCGTGCAAGCGACACAGAAACTTTAAGAGCTAAACATCTTCAGTCATCCTCTCCATGTCAGTCCTTTCAGAAATACAATCCATTGCGACGGTTAAGAGAAAAACATTATCCACTTCGCTATTAAATAATACTGATTTATCCAGTCCGGTTTGAACAAGTCCTCTTTAATTAGACATGTCCTTACGGATTAAAAGGAATGATAATCCGATATAGTAAACGATAGCGATAAACTACTCCCTCTGAGTGTCCCCTGTCCCGTGTGTGTGTTTGGGTCCCGTTTGAAAAGTTAAGCGCTACTACACTGACGTAAAGAGGGCGTCTGGGAACTCAATCCTACTATGGTTTAGCTCATGAATATTAATTAGGATATGTGATTGGACGCACGAGGAGGACTCGTCAGTTTTAACTCATTCATATTCATGAGCGCAAACTTCGCCACATCAGTGACAGAAGCGCATATCCATACCAAGATAACACTGTATTTCTGAAAGAAAACACTAGACCTTATTCGAGATTTACGAGCAGGAAGTGTTAACCTTTCGAAAAAACGTAAATCGCTGCATTTAATTGAAAGAAACCGTTTAAAAATCTACATTAGAAGTTAACCAGACATTCGCTCAACTTTTCAACTTCTGTTTTATTATGAGGTGGACAAGATGGTCCTCAGTTAATTTCCATACATTAAATACTGCATATCGTTACTTAAAGACTGACGTACTTGATTAGTCAGTCATTAATATATAGACAGATATGCTTTCTGATCCAGCCTGTGAGCGGATGTGAAGTGTAAGGAAAGGGAAGGGTGGGAGAGGATTTCTCTTGCTCTGGGTGTGAAAGGACTCAGCAACAGTTAAGTATGCAATCCATCTTTCTGTTTTGTCATAATATTTGCTCGTTCTGCCTGCATGTCTGTTTTAATTCAAGATACCAGAAATGTCTCCATCTGTTGGCTGTGATCACAAATAACATGACTGTAACGCCACGTTTTCCTCCTCAAGGGGCGCTTTGAGTTACAGAAATATATCCCTGCTGGCACTCAAATATATTCGATTCATCTATTCAACAAAAACAAAAAAGCTTTACCATGCTATTGTCAGATTTTATGCAGATTTATTGGCATACCTGGAACTCTAGGCTTTAGAAAACGGTACTTTACCTTCAAATTCAATTCAAACTGGTTAATTTGTTAAACCAAGGGGATTCTTTTAAAGCCACAGGTCCCTCAATCAGAGAAAATGTGTTGTGAGGCACATGAAGTGTTAAGATGTTAACAGTACCCAGTTTACCCTGGTACACGAAGGTAATGAGTTTGCAGGTGTGCATTGAAACAGTCTTGACAGTTTTGGAGATGTCTTTCTATTCAGGGACCATAGAAAGTGTATTGACTCAGTGCATCTCAGTGTGGTAAGGAAACAGCTCCGGTCAAGACTGCAAAGCCTTGCAGAGAGTTGTGCGCTAAGCTGAGCGTATCTCAGGATCTGCTCTCCCCTCTCTGCAGGACATCTACCTCAAACGCTGCAGAAGCAGAGCTGTCAAAATCACCAAAGACTCAAATCATCCTGGAAACTGTCTTTTCACTCTGCTGCCATCTGGTAAGCGCTTCCGCTGCCTGATGGCAAAAACTGAGAGACTCAGGAGGAGCTTCTTCCCCCAGGCCATCAGACTCCTTAACTCAACTCAGCCTGTAAGTGATTAATAAGTGACTTCACTTATTAATCACTTACAATCAGTAAGATATCCATTATTCTCTACCTCATACTGACAGTGTCATTTGCACACAACACTTTGTGTTTTGGCATCTTATTTTTTGTGTGATTGCTGCTTCATGTCAACCATGTACAACCTGTTTGCACATTCCTCTCTCGTACAGTCATGCTTATCTTAATATTTAAGTCTACAGTATACTATCATGCACATTCTTTTATATTTTGTTCTTTATATCTGATTTTTTATTCATTTCATTTTATGTATACTTTGTGTTGTATTCTATAATATTGCACTGTCCATGGAGCGGACCTGACTCACATTTCACTGCTGGTTATACACTCTGTATAATCGTGTATGTGACAAATAAATCTTGAACTTGAACTTCAGCCATTTCCTTTTAAGGAGGCCATCTTAAAAATAATAATCACCAAGATGGCCATCTAAGTGAACCGTCATGCCTTTCCAGGAAATCATGAATTTACATACATTGAGACACATATAGGCCCGGTTTCACAGACAGGGCTTAGACTAAGCCAGGATTAGGGCATAGTTCAATTAGGACATTTAAGTAATTTTTATTAACATCCCTTAGAAATAAACATTACTGGTGTGCATCTTGAGACAAAACAAAGGCACTGATATGTTTTAAGATCAGTCAGTGCAAGTTTATTTCAGTTGAAACAGCTCAATTACATTTTAGTCTGGGACTAGTCTTAAGCCTTGTCTGTGAAACCAGGGGTTAAAGTGATGAAATACAATAATCATGTAGAATAAACAATCCTGGACATACTAAATAGTTTGTCACTGTCAGATTTGATCAAGATTTTGTTGACCTCTGGGGCCCGTTTCATAAAACAAGTTTACCAAATAAGCCAGGTTTATTTCAGTTAGTCTGACTTATTGTCAGTTGATTTGGTTCAAAGTCAGACTAAATTAAATAAGCCTGGCTTATTTGGTAAACTTGTTTTATGAAACAGGCTTCTGATGTACTAACAGCAGCAAAATTACTGTCGTTAAACAAGTTTAACAAGGAAAAACTTTCTGGTATCTGAAACGAGCGGGTCAGCTCACAGTTCAATGCTTCCACAGTTTAAAAAAAGAACAGCAGCATTTTTTCTTAATTTTTATTGATGACAAATACAGGTTTTTAAAACTGGAACAAAATGAAAACACTTCTCTAAACTAAAATCGTATAAAGATTTGGGATTTAGCATACAGAGGGGAAAACCAAGAGATAAAGCAGTTGAGAGACCTTTAAGGCTTCCAGTCTAAATACTGAACAAAACCGATCGTGATATTTCCATCGTGTCAAGAGAGAGCGGACTGTACAGAGCAAACATGCCACAAGTATTTGATTCATTCTGAATGCATACTAACAGAAATAATGGTGGACCTGCATGTGCATCTACGCCAGCTCATAAGCAGTACGACCAAAGAAAACCAAACAAACATAAAACAAAAAACACGAAAGGTCCTGTGGAAACGCTGAAAAAGGGACCGTTTTACATTTACATCTTTATCATTTAGGCCACTACATCTGTGGTTCACCTTGTTTTAAAGCAGCGGAGGCGAGTTGTCGGATGGAGGTCTTCAGGTCTTCCTCTTGCAGCTGTTCTCCCCCTGATGTACACAAATGGTCAGAGAAACTCAATTAGTGTGTGAAACCAGACACATTTACAGCACAAGCAAAAACATTACACCAGATTAACAGTCTTATTTACACAGATTTTTAAAAACGATCAAACCACAATTTTTTCTTTTCATGTCCAATTGGCAATAAATACATTTGATCACTTATCTTCTTTGTTCTACACAGATTTATAAAGGCTTATATTTACAACAGCAGCAGCAGCTATAGTAACTGCTCAGCTGCAAGTACAAATGACTGAAGGCAAGCACACAAATAAAACCATGAAATATTTAAAGAATTGATATCCCTCTTCTATACGGCCAGACTGTGACTCTGTAGGTGGCTGATCTTGCTCTGAAAGCATGCACTGCTATTTTAAGGACAACACAAGTAGGGAATTTAAACAAAACACGAGAGAGAAAGAAAGTAAAGGTTTACTTCAAAAAGACACACCTGCATTAAAACACAAGCTAATTCACACTAGGACTGAGCGATATATCCAATATCCCTGATAGAATCAGTAACGATAGATCGCAAAAAAACATAATTTGAACAGTTTGACTGATCCGATAAATCAATTCAAAACTGAGATTTCAACAGGTAAATATTAATGTTTATTCCTGTGTACTGTTATATTAGTGCATATTATAACTGACAATTTAATGCATTAATTTGGTGAGATTATGGAAAAAAACAAAACAAGGCAGGATGACGACTGACTGCGTGATGTAGCCTATGAGAATCCAGTTATATGCCCATAAAATTCAAGATATGAGGGCAAAAAAATGCTTATACTTGTAGCATATATTATATATTTATATCACATTTAGGGCCTGATTTACTATTTAGCGCAAACAGTCTTTTGGCGTTAAAATAGTACTGTCAGGTTTTTCTAAAGACGCGCAGTGAAGAATTAGCGCTAAAAAAGGCGTGTACAGTTATTTTTGCACCTGACCTTATTGAATATGCATTTGTAGAAGTTTCCCTTTCAGACGCAAAATGTATGGGAAGAGAGTATTAAAATGAATCACGCAACGTGTTTTACTAACGTTTGCGCTCGTCAAATTACTGGTATTTGTGCCATTATTTAACGCCAAAAAAAAGCATGTCTTAAAGCAGTTGGTAATTTGCGCTGCTCTTAGTAGATTGCGCTGGTCATTTTGAAAATTATCTGGCTGTGTCCATGTTCTTTAATGTGCGCAATGTTAGTAAACCACACGCACAATTCCCCTCCCCCCATCGCCGCTTTTATGGAATTACACTCACGCTAATTTGCCCAGTTTAGTAAAAATCTGGCCCATAAACATTTATATTATGTATAAATGTCGTATGATATAGTTCAGCAATATTACTTGAGCAAGAGTGCCGTTTAGGCCAAAAATCTGCATGATTGCAAGTTATATTGATTTAACAGTTAATATGGTGTTAAATTTTAGACAGTATTGCTACTATTGCCTGTTTTGCTTAATTTCGTAAAAATAGTTTTCTTAATGTCGATTTTATGATTTTAATTGATCTTTTTGGGTGTGTGTGGGGGGGGGGGGTTTTGTGGAAATATTTTGATATTTCCACTATTTCACTACTTTAATTTTGAAGCCATTTTGAATATGCCATGTTAAAAAATGGGTGGCTCCTATTATATTATAATTTTTTGTTTTAATAAAATCCATTTAAACCAAATTTTAAGGCCACTTGAGAGTTAAATACATTCAATTGCATCAATAAGATGAACTGACATACGCTTGTTTAGCTATATCGCCCAGCCCTAATTCAAACCCATTACTTGTTATCGAACAGGCAAAATGAAAATAAGCGACACAAACAAGGTGAAAGAACTGTTTTGAGCTTGATCTGGTTTGATAGGTTACTGTGGGATATCAATTGGGCTCATCTGTAAACCTGACATCCACCTGTTACGGCGTAGAGTAAACCATTGGCACTTGAAACAAACAGAAAGCAAAACTGAGAACATTTAAAACTGGGAGAAAAGAGATAGGGTAAATAAACATCAAGCTCTGAGACACGTTCACAGGCAACAGCATTCAAATGGATGTGGGTAGTGAAAGGAGTACCTTGGGTGAGTACCTGCACAGATTGACAGTATCCTTGATTTTTAAATTGGCTTTTCATGGGGGGGTCGCTCACAACACCAACGCTGTGTGAGGTGTGGAAGTCAGCTGCAATAATTCATTAACCCTACACTTCCATCATCCCAAAGCTATCGGATCTCAACTTTAAGAACAGACGGTATTAAAAGTGCAACATATCCATGTAACTCCAACAACAAAAAAAATACATATATCTGCATTCATTGCAGTTGAATGAACTCTTTGGACTTCTTAACACTTTATAGACATCAGATGGTAAAATGCTGTGTGCTTATGCATGTACATACATAGAGCACACAATCATTTTATGTGAAAAACAAAAGTTCAGTCAACTAGTTTAATCTTACTGCGAGCATAGAGTAAACAGGTTGAGGTAGTAAAGGCAGAGTTAGGAAAAAAAGTTTTAAAAAAACACGTAAATTTGGAAGAGAACTTGTCTAAAGAGACAGATGTATGACCGATACAAAACGAGGTACCTCCAAGCATGTTTTTCAGGGCTACACTGGCCTTTCCCTCTGGGTTTGTTTCTTTCTACTTTCTTCCGTTTCATCAGCCTAGTCCCCATCTTCAGTGCATACTTACGATGCACTATTAAAAAACAGGAAGAAAAATCACAGACAGAACTGAAAGAAAAAGGGGGGAAGGGGAGAGGGGGAGAGACCCGGGCCGGACGGGACGGTGCACTTACCTGGGGCTGATCTGAGGTCCTATCAGATCAGTTTTAATTGGACTGTGTGTCACCTTCAGAATGTAGCTCTTGCGCGGTGCCGTTCACTTCCGCTTTGGGAGGCTCCGCCTCCATGGGCTCGGGCTTGGAGAGCTCATTAGACTTCTCAACCGAGCCCTTTCTGCTGCTCCTTTTCTCATCTGAAGAGTCCTTGTGCTCTGCAAGATAAACAACAAATAGACATGGTATCTGGGAGATTCTGAAAAATATTAGCCATATTTAATTTAGTTTCTCAAGTCAGTTTAAGCTCTTAAAAACCTTTAGAAACTTCTGATGTAACGATGTTGAGGGAAGTCTGCACATTGGCCAAAAAAAAATTTTTACTTCGTCCTTTAATTCTCTCTAATCTAAATGTCTAAAATAAGTCAAAATGTTTCCTCTTTTTGACAAACAAAACTATGGAAGCCCGTTTCCGCCACTGAATAAAAAAATAAAAATAAACCTTTTTTATTCAGTGGCGGAAATTGGCTTCCATACAAAACAAAACAGATAAAAACAACAAAAAGATAAACACAAACAAAATGATACAAACAAGAGATGTTTGAGAAAAAATAAATAAATGCACATACAACTACAGAAAAATGTAACCTTAAAATGTTTTTTTATTTTACTTCTTCCATTAAATCTCTCTAATCTAACTGGCCAAGATAAGTCAAAATTGTCTGACAAATTAAACAAAACAATGATACAACAAAAACAAACAAAAAAATACAACAAACCAAACAAAGCCAAAACATACAAACAATGAACAAAAACAAACAACAAAACCCAAACACAAAATGACAAACAAGAACAAAACAAAAACACCCTAAAGGCCATTGCACACTGAGTCCGAAATTTTCACATGCATTTTTCAGTTTTCGTATTCCTCATCCTTTCCTATCAAAATGCATGCAACGGATGCGAAAACACAGAAAATCGAACCTGATCCAAATTTTTTTTGACGGACGAAAGTCTCAGAGGCAGTGTGCAAATGTGATTGACACAACGTAAGGTCGTATTTATTTTTTAATTTGCGAAAATTTCGGACTCAGTGTGCGGAGACCTTAAGTGCTATTTAAAATCCAACAAAGACTCACTTCTCTGATAAAAAACTTAAACTAATTAAATGGCACACCTTTGTCCCTAGAGGATTTGTCCTTGTCTCGGTCTCCTCTGTCCTTTTCTCTGTCTCTGCTGCGGCTGCGGTGCCGGTGGCTCTTGCGCTCAGAGCTGCGGGACCTCCTCCTCTCCCTGCTGTGAGAACGTCGCTTCCTGTCCGAGCGCTCGCGGCTGCGCCTCCTCTCTCGGTCACGGCTCCTGTTGATGTGTAAGGTTTCATCCATCAGTACAAAGTTAAGAAAATCACAACTGCCACCACAGGTGAATGTTGAAGCAGAATTATATAAATGTTAGTTAAAAAAGAAATGAAATATTTAATTTTATAGACAAAAAACAAAAACTTTAAAATTAAAACACAAATAAATTGAAAATATAAAAGCAAAGTCAAAATATTACAAAAATACCATAATAGCATATAAATAATTCTAAAATACCCCTTACATTTGCCATTTTGACAAATACTTTCTTAGGCTGTTTTGCACAACCACCCATCAAGCTTGTGTGTCTAGGAGCTGTGTGAGTTGTGTACCTGCTGCGCCTCCTGTCGCGCTCCTTACTCCTGGACCTCTTCCTGTCTCTTGAGCGGCTCCTGCGGCGGTCTGACGCGCGGCTGGAGTGTCTGCTGTTGGAGTGACTCCTCCTGCGCCTGTCCCTATCCCGTTCTCTGTTCCTATCCCGATCCCTCTCCCGCTCACGTTCCCGTTCCCTCTCCTTCTCCCGCTCTCTCTCCCTCTCCTTTTCTCGCTCTTTCTCCTTCTCCTCCTCCTCCTCTTTGCGTTTCTTCTCACGTTCCTCCCTTTCACGCTCCCGGTCCTCACGCTCTTTCTTGCCTCGCTCATCCTTCTCCGGATCCTCCGAGCGCCGACGCAGCTTTTCCTGTGGGATCAAACAGAAAATCAAGGTCTAATGCAGTGGTTCCCAACCTTTTTTTCATGGCTACATACACATATGGTAATCGGAGCACAAAAATGCAACTATATGGTTTCTAGGTAGCCTATTTATATGTAAAACAGTAATCTAAATACATTTATTATAAATGCACAAACACTAGCCTATAGCTTAATCACAAATATACTGTAATTACATTCCATTACTCCTTTAATACACGTCTACATTAATATAATAATTTGATATAAATACCCCACATTCCTGCCACAATACCATGGTGCAGTTAGTGTTACTACAGTAAATCCATGGTAAACGATGGCGATTTGTAGATTGAAAAGCCTTCTGACTGTATCGTTGCACACAGTGTTTTTCTGCTGTTTGTCAGCGCTGTTTTATCTGGATTTAAACTAGTTTATATCAGTTGCCTGATATCGACTGATACTAGTTTATACCAGTCATTTGTGTTCTTCGCTGAATTCAAGCACTTCTCACTGGATCTCACAGCGCTGTTTAGTGGTTACGTGATAGGGGAGTAAACACATCTGCTCTAGTCAGCTCGCTCTGCGCCGCAGTTTGAACCGAGCGGATATGGTCCGTGTGGCACAGTTCAAATGAGTAGCGCCGTTTTGTTTCCGCTTTTGCCACATAAACATTAAATTGAATATTAAGAAAACGGATAGAATACAAAAAAGATTAGAAAAGCTATTGTTATTTGTTTTGTTTTTAAGAAAACAAACTGTAAATGGATAGAGTGCAAGTCTAAAAGGGACATTTTTTTTTTTTTAAAGAATAGAATTAGAATAGAGAGTGCTAGAGTTAGAGGGTCAAATAAAGATGGAAGAGATGTGTTTTAGCCGATACTTGAAGATGGCTAAGGACTCAGCTGCTGGGATTGAGTTGTGCAGGTCATTCCACCAGGAGGGAACATTTAATGTAAAAGTCTGTGACAGTGATTTTGTGTCTTTGGGATGGCACAATAATGTGTCGTTCACTTGCAGAACGTAAGCTTCTAGAGGAACATAAGTCTGAAGTAATGAATTTAGGTAAAGGGGTGCAGAGCCAGAGGTGGTTTTGTAGGCAAACATTAATGCCTTGAATTTTATGCGAGCAGCTATTGGTAACCAGTGTAAATTGACAAAGAGAGGTTCTTCATTCTTTCTTACATTCTTCTTGGCTCATTAAAAATTAATCTTGCTGCCGCGTTCTGGATTAATTGTAAAGGTTTGATAGAACTGGCTGGAAGACCTGACATAATACATACATACATACAAAAAAAATAAAAAATAAAATTAAAACAAACAAACAACAACAAAAAAAAAACTATAGGGTCCTAGAAATCCGATTCTGAAACTACAGCACTCTGGTATTTCATGAATACCCTACTCACAACAACAGCCTTATTGAACATGCAGATTAATTCTCTGCCAGCAGGAGGCGCTTTCGAACTGTTTCCGCGGTAACAGCAGAACACAAAGCAGAGCAGCACTGGACTTTGAAACCTGCAGCGCTCATATTTATTTATAGCTTTTTTAAGTTTAATCGTCACATTAAGCTGCATCGTGATTCTGGTCTGTATCCAAATTTAAGACCTCTTGAAATCATAATTAAGACAATTTAAGACTTTTTATGACCTTAAATTTGATAAATTAAATTTAAGACTTTTTAAGGACCCGCGGGAACCCTGATTTTAAATAAGCATAAAGAATGGCATTGATATTTGTGCAGTTTCTTTTTGTTTAACTTTATTAATAAAAATGTGTTTTTTAATTAGCATATTTTTGTGTTTTGCTTTGGTACCGAAATTGGTACAGAGAACCGTGGATTTTCACTGGTATTGTTACCGAATACTGAAGTTTTGGTACCGTGACAGCACTAGAGTGTGCGCACCTGTAATGTTTGAGAGAGTGAAATTATACTGTACTGCAAATCACAAATCCCACTGCTGTGTATGCCAGTGGAGCTTTGCTAGAATCTAATGGGAAAAGTTTGGTACTGCACCCAAATAAAATCTTACTAAAACCTAATTTTTTGAGATACAAACCTCAAATTTGGAACACAACTTGTTTAGATTTATGGCTTTGATTTGTTTTAGTGCTGTCAATCGATTAAAAAGTGTAATTGCGTTAATCACAGTCATGGAATGTGATTAATCATGATTAATCACAAATTTAAAATACTAGAATTTACCTGTAAACCTGTGTTGAAATAAACAAATGCATGACAAACTAGTTTAAGGAAACATAACCTTTCACACTTCTGCCAGGTATGAGACGTAATCCTTATTATTCTTTTGTTTTTATTCAGCCATTATCAGTCTTTATACTGGCAATAAAACGTTTACCAAGCCACATCGCTTCAATCCCAGGATACATTTACCCAACTATTATCAAAAGTATTTCTAAATAAATACAACAAAACATTTTCTTGCGACCTTACATGAAGTATTATGACAAAATGCATGATGAAGAAGAATTGGACCTGTTCTGGTGCATTAGAGCTAACATTAGCATCATGCTCCATAAGACAATTTATGAGATTAATAGTACACTTTTACTCAGAATTCACTTCAAACCACCATCGAATGTTTGAAATAACTTCCTTTTGCGATCACATGTGGAATTTGGTTGTTTACTGTTGTTAAAATATGCTTTTTATAGCCTTTTATATCGCTGCCAAAATGAGCATTTCAGATGTAAGTTGCACATTCATCTCAAGAAAATCACATTGAGACCATATCCTATCGTAATCATGTGTTTATTATCTTCTATAATCTATAGTGGCTGTTGTCATATTTATTTCTGCTGTGTTGTATGCTGTGGCTGAAACTCACATTGTTTGTAATGTTACAAGCGCCTCTCTGAAGTTGCCAGGTGTACATTCCAAGTATGATACACATTAGTAAAAGGATCTATTTTAATTTTTATGTGTCTATATACACTTTGGGCGGCCGCGGTAGATTATAAAAGTAGCCCAAAAAACCACAACCCTCAGCTCTGTAATTTAGTGGATTTTCAAAATAGCCCACAGGCAGCCACTTGAGCCAAAGCCGCTACCCTGACAACACTGTTCGCTGTATCCACGTCACACACTGATAGATAACCTTCCGCGCTGCGATGACAGGAAGAAGTTGGGGTCAAACCGTATCAAACGATTAATTTGCATTAAAAAAATATTACCGCGTTAAAGTTTTTAGATTAATCACATGCGTTAACGCGTTAAAGTTGACACCCCTAATTTTTTTATACATTTTTTGAGTTCAAAATGTTTTACAAAACATTATATATAAAAAAAAATTCTCAAATCATTTTCATAAACCTCTATAACTTTTTTGGTTTTAATTTTTTACAACTTTAAAGGTCTTCTTTAAAATGAGACCAAACTCAAGTCTGTACTCCCAAGCTTCAAATTTTTATGACAGTTTTTTAACATGGACATTTTTGTCCTCTATGAACCTACGTGTAACTTTTTTCAAATTGACACAGAAAGCTTAAATTTACCTTCCTTTTCCCCTGCAAAAAATAACTAAAGGCTGACTGTCAGCTCACCTTCAGTTCTTCGACCGTGGCTTTGATTTTGGCATATCCCATATGCTGCTTGCCCATTAGATGATCGTCCACTCTGGACTGAGCGTCACCAACTATAAGGAAAGCGCCACACACTTCACACACCTCCATCTGCTTCTCCTGAGCTGCAAAGCTCTCAATTGTCTGACAAACAAGAAAACATGTCAGTGCGTTGTATAATTAAACACAGAAAACACAAGCCTCATGTCTGCTTAAACCTGGATGTGTTACTCACTGAAGGATTGGAACTGAGCTGCTCCCGCTCATCCTTCAGCTGCTCCACCAGCTTCATCATGCCCTGCGCCTCCTCAACACGGCCCTCCGAGCCCAACTCCTCAATCTGAACACACACAAACACACATTTATATGCCTCTCTGAACACATCCGTGCTTATTTCTCAGCTTATGACAGGCAGAACCTACCTGAACAACAAGCTCCTCAATCTTCGTGGTGAGGACCTGGGCTTTCTCCTCGTTCTTCCCAGATGGACCCGGTGCCTGGAAATCAGAGTGAGTTATATTCGACACTGTGTGCAAACATCTTTTTCTATATTATTATTATAAAAACTGCATATGAATTTAACAGATTGTCCTAACCAGCTGGCTTGCTGAAGTCAGGCAATAAATATGTTCCAAAATGTGGTCATATAAATATGTAGACAGTGAAGGCTATGGAAATACTTACTCCAGAGTTCTGCTGGGCCTGTGACAGGGCTAAACGCGCATGGCCCCTCCGAATCCTGCGCTCCACCTCGGCCAGGAGACTCTGCAGGTACCGCAGGAAGTCCCGCTCATATCCTTCCTTCATAAAGCGGGAGCTCTTCTCATACCTGAGACAATGTGTAACAGTCAGGAGTCACAGGCTTTACTAAAGAAAACTCAATCCAAATAAGGTGCAGAACCACATCAGGAAACTTTCAAAGAACATGTCCAGATGTTTCTTTTAGTTATCATTAATAATTATGCTTAAAGAAAATTAAGATCATTTTTAGAACCAATTAGAATTTTACTGTAGAACAGTGGCTTTCAAACTTCTTATACCAAGTACCACCTCAGAAAATATTTGGCTCTCCAAGTACCACCATAATGACAAAAATTAAAATACAGTAGTGTAGTAGGCCCAACTATTCAGCTACAGCTATGCACAGTTCAAAAACAAGGCAGATTTAATCCTAATAAGAATATTTATCGTCAGCCACTTTAACATTGTAAATACACAGTTTGAACATTAACACTGCACTGTGCTTACATACAGGTAAATAAAAACTTAATGATTAAATTAAAATGTGTTGTACCTAAGTCAAATCAGACCTGTACTATACTGAAATATAATACAACAACAACAAAAAAAAAAACTTTACTCAAAGATTAAATTAAAATGTATTGTGTTTTAACTTTAATTTTTATTTAATTCCCTCTACTAGAGGGAGCCGAAGTACCACACTTTGAGAACCACTGCTGTAGAACATGTTCATGATGACCTAAACTATAATTCTAATAAATAAAAAAATACATCCAAATGTAACTTTGGAAAAAAAAATTATACATAAGTAATCTTTACAGTAATTACAATCACCATTGAGAACAACGGGAATAAAAAGTCTGCCCAGGTATTACAGTAAAAATTATAATTTTTTTAATTATATAATAGAAAATTGAGGAAATTAATGTTAATGAATATAATGTCAGAATTAAAAAAAAATCTTAATGGTTCAAAAAAAAAAAAAAAAGAAAAAAAATTTACAATCAGATTTGGGATCTGGTTGTTTTCATGATATTCACCCAATACAGAATACTAACTTACATTTTCCTCAAATTTTCATCATGGATTTTTTCACAAGGACCTAGAAAACAAAACGATACATTACAATGTGGATCACAGGAATAAAACGAGATGAACGTATTTGAGAAGCTGTCCTTACCCAAGTCTGATCGTGTGTTTGTGAAGAGTTCAGCGGGGCAAAAGCCACACAGGTAGTATTTGCAGGCCTGAAGAAAAGAGTGAACACCTGTGTTAAATCCTCATGAGTACTCCGAGATCTCTTTTCACAACTTTGTGGTTTGTCACCAAACAGCATTAACCCCATAATGAGGCCATGAGCTCTGCTGGAGCTGCTAAAACCAAGAAACAAATTTACCCGTCACCTGTAGCCTACATATGCATTTCTAATTCACTTTATAGAGAGAGCACTCAAAATAAGTAATTTCTTGCTGATGCCATATTTTAGAGATCATAACTAGATAAAAAGTACATCCATTGTGAATTCATTTAACATTTTAAAATGACAAAATGTACAAGACTTAGCCGCTCACTAAGGGAGCATAATTCCCACCAAAATACCTCAGGTGTTATTAAAATCAAATATGTGGTACTAATCAACTGAAATAAGCAACTACCTGCCGGTGAAAAATAAGTCTGCTTGATTATATTGAATGTGCACTTCTTGCAACACAACTGAAATCTTACAAGTATATTTTATTATAAGAAAATAAAAGGTCACTTAAGTGTACTTAGAGTTCACCTCAATGCTATGTTTCTTAAGTACACTCTTAAAAAGTGCACTTTGTAATAATGTGAAATTAAAAGTTCAAAGTTCATGTTAAATCATTGTTTTATTAATCTTGTGTTGTGCTTTAAAGTACACTTATTTTTATGTGTTGAATAACATACTAAAGCACATTGATTATCTTTAACTGTAGTGTTATTCATTATTACATTTAAAATGAATACATGTTAAGTGTACTAAATTGCAGCTATATTACAAATACATGAGATAAAATAAAGTAAAAATGACTATTAGTTTTCCATAAATGTGTGTCAGTACATATAGAGCGATATACTTGAACTATATTTAGACAACAGAAGCGATTATGAAATTACACATTAAGAAAAAATTAAGTACAATGGTTTAAAAAAAATAACTCTTACATTCAATTAATTACATTTAATATAAACTTAAAGTATAATACACCTTCATTTTATTGCAAATAGCATGTAATTACATTTAGTTTAGATTTATTTAAGGTGCATTACTTCAGTAACAATATTTCAGTGGTGTTTTATGAGATTTCTTCCTGGCTCAAGTCAAAAGAGCCCACCATAGAGTCCATGATATTTTGATCTCCAGATGTGTCTCTAGTTTCTCATTAAACCTAGATCTGTGTGATTTGTTTGTCAGTTTTAAGAGCACTTAAAGTAATAGTATCCCTCTCTTCAAGTCGCATTAATTGAATGGTCATTCATATATGTGGCACAAACGGTGCTGGACGAGTTACACGCAAAGGTTTGAAACTTATCGAGTGTTGCGAACTAATAAGCGCTATTTTACCTCAGAAAACACATAATAAACAGATGAAGGCGAGGGCGGGACGCTGCAGTCGCGTGTTTAGCGCATGTGTTCAACAATGAGACACGAGCTAGCATGCTAACGGACACAAACAACACCCTGAGTAAACTAGCACACAACACACAGGTCAGTTCAACTTACATACACACAAACACATGTACTCGAGTTCTTTAAGTGGTCTGCAAACCGGGGGGGGAATAATGTTACTATACGAGTCCGCTGTTTAACGTTAGCCCTCACTCACAGTCTCGTGATCCCAGCGCACGTTACAGCGCTTCTCGTCCGGAGCCAGGTTCCGGTCCCGACCCATCAACTCATCCAGCAACTGAGCAGCAGACATCATCGTGCCGCGGCTTTACTTCTGACCCCTATACGAGACGATTATTACTCATTTACAGGAGAACGTGTGCTGCGTCCCCTGCTCTGAGCTCCACAACAAAATGGCCGATCAGCGCGAAAGCGGATGTTACCCATAAGACACCGCGAGGAACACTCTGAGTGCGCCATCCAGCGTATCGGGGAACATGACTTTTTGTCATATTAAAGTCACCTCAGTATTGTAGTACATTATAAAACAGTATGCAATAATAACTTATTGAGTGTAAATTTTAATTCAAATTAAGCCGATACTTTATTTTCAACTTTGTGATTATTTCCTTCATTTTTATTGAAATAAATGCTTTTCTGATGTGATTTGAAATTTGAAAAAGGCGGGTTCGAACCCTCATTACACTTGACTCTGATTGGTTGAGCCGTGTTCGAAGCTGTTGTAAAGACTCTACAAACACCTTTGTTTACTTTGTGTTGCTCGGCAACCACTTTCAACCACAACTGTTTCTGAGGAACTACATCGTTTGGTGGAAGAATAATGTTTTTATTAATATCATTACACTTATTTGCTCTGTTTTATTTTGTGAAATCTTACTAAGTATATGGAATAACCGTTTTAAAAATAAAAACACTTACATTTCAAGAACCAAGTGTGTCCCAAAGATCAAAATTCTCAGTTTAATTAATTTTAAATGGGAAGAAATAGTTCATAAAAATGTTATAATATTGCATAATATCATAAAATCTCCTCAAAATTCTAAATAATAATCAAAAAATATTATTAAATGACAATATATTATATTGAGTTATAAAATATATTATATTATATTGAGTTCCTTAAAGGTGCACTGTGTAATATTTAGGATGATCTATAGACAGAAATGCAATATAATATACATAACTACGTTTTCAGAGGAGTATAAAGACCTTACTTAATGAACTATTATGTTTTTATTACCTTAGAATGAGCGATTTATAACTATATATACCGTGGGTCCCCTCACATGGAAGTCGCCATCATGTTTCTACAGTAGCCCTTAACGGACAAACTGCTCTACAGAGCGCGTTTCGTCACTATGTTGTTCTCGCGAAAAAACACTGACACAATGATGAACAAGTAACAGTAATATTCGCAATGACATCGTTTATTGAATAATTAAGTAAATATAATTCCTTAATTTACCTTTGTAAAGAAACCTCATTGCTCTCTGCGGTCTCAGACGACGGCATCTTAGCCCTGTATCGGCCACCGTAGCTTCTCTAAAGGGAGGGGTGAGCGGGGGACGGAGCCGTTGGTTGCAGTTCGCAAACTCAACCGCTAGATGCCGCTAAAAACTACACACTGCTCCTTTAAGATTTCCTTACTACTTGTCCGCTTGATCCTATTCCATCTCATCTCCTTCAAGCCATTTCTCCTGCAGTTGTACCTGCACTCACTCACATCGTTAACACATCCCTTCACACTGGAGTTTCCCCCTCAGCATTTAAACAGGCTCGTATAACCCCACTTCTTAAAGGGATAGTTCACTTTGAAATTAAAATTTGGTATCTATCAGCTTACCCCAAGGGCATCCAAGATGTAGGTGTCTTTTTTTCTTCAGTAGATCCAATTTTGATGTTTTTAGGTCAAACCGTTCTAGGCTGTCAGTCATATAATGGCAGGTATAGGTCACTGTCTCTATAAGAGGGAAAAAGAACATGCACAGAGAAATCCAAATTAAACAATTCCTCATCGTAACTACACATTGATGGCCTAAGACACGAAACGAGCGGTTTGTGTGAGAAAACGAACAGTATTTATATCGTTTTTTACCTCTTGTACACAACCATGTCCAAGTGATCTGAGTGCGCACACACATCCGGTGTGTGACGTGTGTGTGCGCGCGCTCTGGCTCACGCATTCACACGGGGCGTCGGCGTCAACGCTTGACGGAGGGCGTGTCTGAAGCGTGGTGCTGACGCAACTTTTCAAGCGCCAACGGAGGCGTCAGCCAATCAGATCGCCTCATGCAAATACCCAATCCCGTTCATGCAACAACAGAGAAGTATGTGATTGGTTGTTGTAACTATGACGGCGCGTCAGCACCACGCTTCAGACACGATAGTGAACTATCCCTTTAAGAAACCCACTCTTAACCCAACTCTTTTAGGGAACTATAGACCGGTTTCCCTTCTACCTTTCATTGCAAAAACACTTGAACGAGTTGTGTTCAACCAAGTCTCTGCCTTTCTCACGCAGAACAACCTCCTTGACAGCAACCAGTCTGGCTTCAGAAGTGGACATTTGACCGAAACTGCCTTGCTCTCAGTTGTTGAAGCCCTAAGACTTGCAAGAGCGGCTTCCAAGTCTTCATTACTTATTTTGCTGCATCTGTCCGCTGCTTTTGATATGGTCAACCACCAGATCCTCCTGTCTACCCTATTGAGAAAGGGCATCTCAGGAAACGCACTCCAGTGGTTTGAGTCTTACCTCTCAGATAGGTCCTTCAAGGTAACTTTGAGAGGTGAGGTATCCAAGTCGCAACATCTAGCTACTGGGGTGCCTCAGGGCTCAGTTCTTGGCCCACTTCTCTTCTCTGTCTACATGGCATCACTAGGTTCTGTCATTCAGAAACATGGCTTTTCATATCACTGCTATGCAGATGACACTCAACTCTACCTCTCATTCCATCCTGATGATCCGATGATAGCTACTCGCATCTCAGCATGTCTAACAGACATTTCTTGCTGGATGAAGGACCATCACCTTCAACTCAACCTAGCTAAGACAGAACTACTTGTTGTTTCAGCAAACCCATCACTTCATCACAATTTCACCTTCCAGTTAGGCTCATCAACCATAACTTCTTCAAAAACTGCCAGAAACTGAGTTGTGATTGATGATAAGCTGAATTTCTCAGACCACATTGCTAAAACTGCCCGGTCCGGCAGATTTGCTTTATACAATATTAGGAAGATCAGGCCCTTTCTTTCGGATCATGCAACACAACTCCTTGTTCAAGCTCTTGTTCTGTCCAGACTGGACTATTGCAATGCTCGCTTGTCAGGTCTTCCAGCCAATTCCATCAAACCTCTACAATTAATCCAAAATGCCGCTGCAAGGTTAATCTTTAATGAGCCGAAAAGCATGTCACACCTCTGTTCATCAATTTGCACTGGCTACCAATAGCTGCTCGCATAAAATTCAAGGCATTAATGTTTGCCTACAAAACCACCTCTGGCTCTGCACCTCTTTACCTAAATTCAGTACTTCAGACCTATGTGCCCTCTAGAAGCTTGCATTCTGCAAGTGAACGACGCATTATTGTTCATCCCAAAGAGGCACAAAATCACTTTCACAGACTTTTTCATTAACTACCTGGTGGAATGACCTGCCCAACTCAATCTGAGCAGCTGAATCCTTAGCCATCTTCAAGAAACGGCTAAAAACACATCTCTTCCATCTTTATTTGACCCTCTAACTCTAGCACTCTCTATTCTAATTCTATTTTATCTATCTGTCTTCTTTTTATTTAAAAAAACACACACACACTTGACCCTCTATCAACTGCATATTTATTCTGTAACTGCTAGCTTTTCTTGAAAAACTAACACTAGCTTTCTTTTTTCTATTCTATCTACTTGTTTCTTAAAAAAAAGAAAACTAGATTTCTTTTTTCTATATTCTATCTACTTATTTTCTTTATATATTAAAGAAAATAAAATAATATATATATATATATATATATAAAACAAAAAAATACCTTGCTACGTGTACTGCGTTAGGCTAACCAAGACTTGTCATAGCACTTGCATGTTGTTGCTCTTTTGTTGGTTTTGATTGCTTCTATTGCCCTCATTTGTAAGTCGCTGTGGATAAAAGCGTCTGCTAAATGACTAAATAAATAAGATAAAAAAAATAATAAAAGAAAAACACTTACATTTTAAGAACCAAGTGTGACCCGAAAATCAAAATTCTCAGTTTAATTAATTTTAATGGAAAAATAGCTCATAAAAATGTTAGAAATATTGCATAGTATCATAAGATCTCCTCATAATTCTACATAATAATACAAAATATTATTGAACAAAATGTTATTATATTGATTTTCCTGAAAAAAACAAACAAAAAAACACTTACATTTCAAGAACCAAGTGTGACCCGAAAATCAAAATTCTCAGTTTAATTAATTTTAATGGAAAAATAGCTAAAAAACAATGTTATAAATATTGCATAGTACCATAAAATCTCCTCATAATTCTACATAATAATAAAAAAATGTTATTAAATGACAATATATTATATTGGGTTTCCTTAAGATAAAAAAACGAACAAAAAAACACTTACATTTCAAGAACCAAGTGTGACCCGAAAATCTAAATTCTCAGTTTAATTAATTTTAATGGAAAAATAGCTCATAAAAATGTTAGAAATATTGCATAGTATCATAAAATATCCTCAAAATTCTAAATAATAA